>JAECUM010096267.1:0-21730 GCA_016617855.1 Megalonaias nervosa
CTATAAAACGATGTGAAGACATCACTATAAAGAGATGTGAAGACATCACTATAAAGAGATATGTAGAAATCACTATAAAGAGGTATGAAGACATCACAATAAAGAGATGTGAAGACATCACTATAATGAGATGTGAAGATATCACTCTAAAGAAATGTGAGGACATCACTATAAAAAAATGTGAAGATATCACCATAAAGAGATGTGAAGACATCACCATAAAGAGATGTGAAGACATCACTATAAAGAGATATGAAGACATCACTCTAAAGAAATGTGAAGACATCACCATAGAAAAATGTGACGACATTACCATAAAGAGATTTGAAGCCATCACCATAAAGAGATGTGAAGACATCACTATAAAGAGACGTGAAGACATCGCTATAAAGAAATGTGAAGACATCACTATAAAGAGATATGAAGACATCACTATAAAGAGATATGAAGACATCACTATAAAGAGATATGAAGACATCACTATAAAGAGATATGAAGACATCACTATAAAGAGAGATGAAGACATCACCATAAAGAGATGTGATGACATCACTATAAAGAGATATGAAGACATCACTATAAAGAAATGTGAAGACATCACTATAAAGAGATATGAAGACATCACTAGAAAGAGATGTGAAGACATCACTATCAATCGATGTGAAGACATCACTATAAAGAGATGTGACGACATCACTATAAAGAGATATGAATACATCACCATAAAGAGGTATGAAGACATCACAATAAAGAGATGTGAAAACATCACTATAATGAGATGTGAAGACATCACTCTAAAGAAATGTGAAGACATCACTATAAAAAAATGTGAAGATATCACCATAAAGTGATGTGAAGACATCACCATAAAGAGATGTGTAGACATCACTATAAAGAGATATGAAGACATCACTATAAAGAGATATGAAGACATCGCTATAAAGAGATATAAACACATCACTATAAAGAGCTATGAAGACATCACTACAAAGAGATGTGAAGACATCACTATAAAGAGATATGAAGATATCACTCTAAAGAAATGTGAAGACATCACTATAAAAAAATGTGAAGACATCACCATAAAGAGATGTGAAGAAATCACCATAAAGAGATGTGAAGACATCACTATAAAGAGACGTGAAGACATCACCATAACGAAATGTGAAGACATCACTATAAAGAGATATGAAGACATCACTAAAAAGAGATATGAAGACATCACTATAAAGAGATATGAAGACATCACCATAATTAGCTATGAAGACATCACTATAAAGAGATATGAAGACACCACCATAAAGAGCTGTGAAGACATCACTATAAAGAGATATGAAGACATCACTATATAGAGATGTGAAGACATCACTATAAAGAGATATGAAGACATCACTATAAAGAGATGTGAAGACATCACTATAAAGAGATGTGAAGACATCACTATAAAGAGATGTGAAGACATCACTATAAAGAGATGTGAAGACATCACTATAAAGAGATGTGAAGACATCACTATAAAGAGATATGTAGAAATCACTATAAAGAGGTATGAAGACATCACAATAAAGAGATGTGAAGACATCACTATAATGAGATGTGAAGATATCACTCTAAAGAAATGTGAAGACATCACTATAAAAAAATGTGAAGACATCACCATAAAGAGATGTGAAGACATCACCATAAAGAGATGTGAAGACATCACTATAAAGAGATGTGAAGACATCACTCTAAAGAAATGTGAAGACATCACCATAGCAAAATGTGAAGACATCACCATAAAGAGATGTGAAGACATCACCATAAAGAGATGTGAAGACATCACTATAAAGAGACGTGAAGACATCACCATAAAGAAATGTGAAGACATCACTATAAAGAGATATGAAGACAATAAAAACGAAAACGATCATAGCAATAAAAGGCAGTACAGTAGCAGCATTAAAGGAAAGGTAGCAACAATAGAAGTTGGAGATGTGGGTAGAAATAATACAGCCTAAATAATGTAAAACTTCTAGGTTAATAAATTATTTAACAAACGGACGAAGATGAGCAGGCGAATTGCAGCACGCAGCTTATTTCCGACTCATTTAGCAGTAAAACCTAAAACGTTTGTGAGCATTGTACACCAGTGAAGACAAACGTTAATTACGTCTGCGCTGCACCAATATAGCGAATTGAATAACTACTCAAGCTACCGTAGCTTTTTCTATGAAAACTGAGGAATTCAATGATGATGCATTGATTAGCATGAAAAATGTTGCTGTCATTACAATGTCGACTTCTTCTTAAAACTCATTGAAGGCAGTACGTTCTACAAATACAAACAGATAATCATATCAAAATAACCTAATAAGCGATTATTGAACAAATGATTTTGTTTCTTTTGTTTTTATTTTGTTTGCTTTGTTTTGTGTTGTTTTGTTTTGTATTTCGATGGCTGCTTTGACAGAGTTTGGTGGCGTCAAGACAGCGAACATGCTTTGACCTTCTCCCCATAGAGTCTCCATCTGGGTACACGTTCCATCCTGAGCCCTCGCCACTCTGTTCAATTACCTTACCAATACCTGAAATTAATAATATCCCTACAGCAGCGATGTGTCAGTGTGCTAACCTGAGAAGATGGCAATACTCTATGTAAGGTTCCGCAGTAAGTGACAAAAATATTTCGAGACTAGTTGCATTTGCAAGAGTGTGTGACGGACGTAAAAATGGATGAGCTGAACACGATGAATATATCATACACCAGCATCATAGGATCATCGCTCTAACAAGAAAATCTTTTGAATAGACATGATAGTATATCTATAAATACCAAGGTGAATACAAACTGCTTCCTGGCTGGGTTCTCGCGTCTCTCCAAAATTCACCGTTACCTCAAATTGATTTCTAAAATTGCAGAAATGTATCTTCTTATGTTTCCAGAATAGCCAATGGTGTTGGAAATGTTATGCAAAATGCACGGGTTTGAGGCTTAAATAGTACATGTAGCACTATAATGTTTAACTTATTAACTATTTTAGTCAGATTACAATATAAAAATCATGACACTAATGACATCTCAAGTCGAGGTGGAAAATGGGATCAAATGGTTAGTGTAGGCAGTGGGTTAATTACCAACGTCATCTTGAATACAGGATGAGCTTACCAATCTACTGATATCTCACCGACATTTCCACTACCACCACCACAGCGTTCGTTTGTTCATGAATACCTATTGCAAAATCAGTCTCAAACTGATTAATTAATGATTATATTCTACATTCAAAACCTGGATGATAAAGAAAAGTCGACATTCGCTTCGGCACAATTTTGTATCATTGGTACAAGCTAAGAACGCGAACATGTCGAAGTGAGCAGTAGCTCCTTGTTGTGGGCAATGTTAATCAGCACGACGTTAACAAATATCAGCAGCACTGGCATCCTAGGCTTTACATTGTTCTCTCTCTCAACTGCGTCAAACCTCCTGTTGTGGGATTTTGTCTTTCCAGGCCGGGTGTCAGACAATAACAACTGTATATTTTATTTACTAATTGTATTCTGTATCAAACTTCTGTAAATAAAATATAATAATGACACATCAAAAGACGAAACAATCGTGTTTCTGATTCAGTTATAATGATGGCCGGAAGTGTAACGTGTTTTCGCCATATCAAGTCATGGATAACTATTCAGACACGCGTCACGGACATTTCACTCTACAAAAGACATCAATGACAAAATATGATTCCTTTCATTTATCTATGAAAATGGGTGGCATGTGTGTAGTGATCATATGGTTACGCATAGACTTCATAATGAGGAAAGCTTAATGTAGAGGTAAGTATTATGAACAATTTAGATTTATTTTTTAAAAAAAATATTTAAATTTTAAAGATATTAAGAACTTGTTATTTCCTAGTTCTAAATTCCGAGTCAGTCAATTTAAATCTTACATGTGGAAGCTTTACATCCCTCTTCATGGTATTTGTGATAGTTTACTGCATATCATGTTTTCTGTAGAAAATGAAGTTATAGCCATCTCTGGATGCAATGCAACATTGGAATGGACAATAGGAGTAAATTATTTGGAAATCATTCCCTCATTCGATCAATGTTATCAACGCAAATGGACTTAAAATTGCGGAGAAGAAGGCTATGAAATGCAAAGATGAGATAGACTCTTCAGTATATTGTGAAGTACGGAATACCAGTAATAAGTAATGGCGATTCGTTGTGGTTTTGTTCAGCGTAACCCAGGCCAGCAGTGGGAAATACACGGGTCAACTAAAGTATGGGCCAAGAAATGAAATAAATATTACGACAGAGCTAACGGTTATAGGTAGGTTATTACAAAGTGTAAGTATATTTTTTTTATTAGCAACATCATCTCAAACGTCCATTCACATACTAATATACCAATCTAACTTCATGCGCAACAGCACGCTTGACACAGTCTCACGTCTTATAGTCCATTTGATAAACATGTCAATAGTAAATGTTTTCTATGCCTCACAATTCTCAGTCCATTATGTCACAAGTCACGAACAAAATCATAGTTCAGACGTTTTTTTTCAGATAGTTTAGATAATATATGTCATAAATAGAAATTTAGAAAAGTAAATTATTTCTATCACTTTTATATAATTTTTATATTTATTTGATGCTAAGAGTTCAAGATGCCATACTAAATTTTATAATCCAATAAGTTTTGGATATTTTAAAAAAAAAGTCTGAGGTCCTCTGTTTTTAACAAATATATGGGAAATGGGTGAGTATTTATACCTGTTATAACTTCATGCCAGTGAAATCAGATTTTCTTAAGTTTCCTACTTTAAATTGTAGCGTACGGTCACGCATTGTGTACATATATTACATACTGAGAGGGTCAAAACATTTCAGTTGTGCAAAATAATCCTCATTAGAAGAAAATATTTATCACTGTAGACACGGAAGTTTCGATTTTACTATCAACGTTAATAGCTGCATGTATATAAACATTTTGGTACATAGATTTAGAAAAAACTTTTAGTAAATATTACACATTTAAATTTTAGGCCCAGTTTTAGCTACGTGCTGTTTCTGTCGAATGTAAGTCATGAACATCTATGTTATATCTGAGAATTTTGTCTCCATGGAGACAGAAAGATTTACACAAAAATGAAAAATGTAAGGTTTTGTTTCTTGTTTAAGAAAATTTAATAAATTATCTGGTCATGAACTTATGGTTATGAATGTTTAATTATAAGTTTAAATTGTCCCAATATGGAAATTATTTGTGCCCTCCAGGTAAAGGAATTACTTTTTTCGATGAATATGTTATTCTTTTTAAATTTAATATTAACTTGCAGATAAGCCGCAAATTAAGGAAGCCCGAACGACCATCCTTCATGAACGGTTACAGATAACATGCACCGTTGACGGTGAACTGGAGGATCCGATCTACTATTGGAAATTAAACGGGATATATTTAAATTCTACGGAACGCATCTGGACCGAATCATTTCATTTGACATATGAAAAAGTAACACTGGTAGACACATTTACCCTTTTTTCATGCATTGTATGCTCCTGTATCAACTGTTGTATAGAAAGTGATACTTATGTACTAGACCCATATTGTAAGTAGACCTAACTCTTTTCAATTATATTTGTCATACCATCCATATGTACATCATATATACAGATACCGCTTTAAAAACATAGATGAATGGAAGGACAAAGTAATCAACCATACAACAAAACCGACAAATAGACAGACATATAGACCTAGAGATAGATGATTTGTGCAGACAGGGACATATATAAAACTAAAGCCAAACAATCTCTCTCTCTCTCTCTCTCTCTCTCTCTCTCTCTCTCTCTCTCTCTCTCTCTGTGCTGTTATCTAGCATAAATTCCTCTGGTACATTTTGGAGTTTTGAATCACTTGTCTTTATTCCTTTCTTCTCCATCCACCTCACTTGGGGTTGGGTCGTTCATATCTTGCAATCAATATGCTTTCCAAGCTCATCAAACACTATTATCCTTCCGTTATGCTACACATGTAAAGGATTCTGTTTCCCATTATAAACGTTAAGATTATATTCTTTTTTAACATTTAGATGGACCCAATAACTTGACTTTAAACCTCAACCGCACTGATATTTACCTAAGGGTATATGAAACGTTTAAGGTTATGTGCTAGGCCAAATGCAGCCCGACATGTACTTTTCTGTGGGATGGTTATATCTGCAGTAAGAATGAGGAACTCTTAATCAACAGCTTTGCTTTAAGAATAGCTGGAGTTTACAGCTGCATTGCAACGAATCACAAAACGGACGTAACTGTGAAATCTGATCCCATTGTCTTGCATTATGTGCAAGGTAATAATGCCAGCTTTATATAGATATAAAGAGATACGCATAAAATGTCGCTTCTCTGTGCAATGCCTTCCTTAATTTAAAACGATCAATTACGTCACATCTTTAAATTGTGTCAAACGAGTAAGATATCTAACCTCCACGAATACAACAATGGCAAACCAAGATACGTGAACCTGGAAATTTTTTATTCAGATTAAGACTGTAAATCTGCTTCTTCATTATTGACTTTTAATCAGCGAACTGTATACAAGAGATAACTTCACAACAATATATCTTCCAAACATTTGATTGCAGATATATGCGGTGTCTTGTTCGAAGGTGCTTTCAAAACGGCTTGATAGGAAAATGAAAAATTCGATATAATCTTGATATGCCGATTCATTTTAATTTAGATACTTGTACAGATGCATCCAGTCCAGGAAACAACTAAGGTAGAATATTTCCATTAATTACTAAATTTTATGGTTTTTCACCTTCTTTTAAATCGTATTAACTGTAACTGCATAATTTATATTTCAAGTAATATGCGGTAATCATGGTAGGCAAAATTAAATACTCATAACTGTTTCTTCCCACCAGATAGAAAATAAAGATCAATGTGTTCAACTATTACTTACTACACGTTTTGCTTGAAATATCTGTTCTTGCATTGTTACATTAATTGCACTTAACGTATTGAAATAGCAGAATTACTACTAGAAAGTTTAACATTATCTTCATTCTTGTGCTTGCAAAAATCGAAAAGATTGAGAGACATTATGCACGAAAAGAAGCAAGGTAAAAACAAATATCAACAAGAAGAAGAAAATAGAAACCAATCATGCTTTGATTGTGTGGATGTCTTGCATAATATATAGATACGAATGTAAAACACGATATACAGTTTTTTTTATATTTCATACTAGATGCTGAATTATTAGTGGATGAGAAATTATGTTATTTTCTTATCAGATTATAGATAATATCGAGAGGAAACAACATGCACAATAGCTATTATATTTTATTTTATCATTAACATATTTGTTTTTGTATAATGATTCATGTCTTGTTTCACAATGCACCATTGTTTTAACCGTTTCGATGATAATTTATATAAATAACAAACAGCGCCTTTTATTTCCTCTTTCAGATCTCCGATTCACACAATACTGGATAGGAATAGTCATTGTTTTAATCTTCCTCATCATTGTTGAATCTCTAATATTTGTCACGCACTGGCGTAAAAGTTTAGCAAGAGAACTTGGTATTATATTTTGCTGTATTCTACAAATTAGAAAAGTTTCCTATAATCGTCAACTATTCGTCAGAAGTGTTGATGCTTAAACTTCTTTTAGTTTACTTACAGATAAGAATAATATTTCCAGATAGCAAAACTAGTTCATTATCATAAATGACCTGAAAATTTTACCCTGTTAAAAGTTTCAAGTAAATTATTTTCTTATGCACGAACAATCACTCATGAAACGTATAATTCTGACGAAAAAAACCCAATGTGATTTACAAAATATCCGACATGTGTTTGAAAGTTTAGATCCTTCTGAATCCAAATATATTTTATATACCTTTAAAAACCAAAGCATGCATATCCACAAAGAAACAAACCAAATAAATGCATATTCTGATATTGCATTTTTATACACTATAGTAGCAGATTAAGACAAAATATGTTTGCAAAAGACTATTACGCAAATTTAGTATACACTGGGACTTCCATTCAAAATTCAAATGATCAAGATTAACTTGGCGTTATAAACGGAAAGTTGTAACGGAATGCTACGGAAAAATGAAGGTATATATATATATATATATATATATATATATATATATATATATATATATATATATATTGTAAAATGAAATTTCAGATCAGGAGTATTAAGCCCAATATAGCTTTTAGGCTGAGTCAGACTTTATTGTTTGCTCTCTCAACACCTCCTTCAGACCACATCTTTTGAAGTCTTTTCTTGATTTTACTTTGTTTATTATACTGATTGAATTTTATAAGATACTAGAACTTAATCTGGTACTTCTCAAGTGTATGAAGTACAATTGCATAATTATAGCTGTCGAGTAACCTAGTAAAGTCAGGTCAAATCGTACAATATAGATATAGGAAGCCATTGTTTGTGAAAAATAACACGATTTCTATCGTGCAACATGAAGACGAAAAAGTGCCAGCGAATGTAATACAACGCTGTACATGTTTCACCACAACAAGGTGTCACACCTACCAATAATGTTCACGTTACTTAACTTTCGTTAACTAGTTTGTAGATTCACTTGTAATCCTTTTGTGTAATTTTATTAGCATTCTAATATTTTTTTCCACTGGCTGTTTCAAGTTATTTGTATGGTCTAGACATGTGATTATATAAGTCCAAGTTATATGCATGGCCTAGACATGTGATTATATACGTCCACGTTATGTGGATGGTCAAGACATGTGATTATATACGTCCAAGTTATTTGTATGGTCTAGACATGTGATTATATATGTCTAGACACGTGATTATATACGTCCAAGAAAAGATAATGACTCATCCATCTGTCCATTACCACCTTGGAGAAACAAAAATTCATTCCTTGGCGGTCGTAACAAGTAGAAGTAAAGGACAGTTTTGAAAATTGGTAAGAATAATTGGGATATAAAGTTTCTCTAAAGAACGTGGCGAAGCGATGACTTAATCTGTCTCAAACCAAAATCATGCCTTAGGAGACAGACGGACAATAAGAATCATTTCTTGTACATAATAGTTACTATATTTGAAATGGAATATTGAAGTGTAATATGCACATTATTCATCTAATATTAATCTGTTAATTTTATGACTCGCCCTCACTTAATAATCAATTTATGTTAGTTCATGTACCACCCAACATTCAGTACACAAATTTTGTTTGAGAATCTCTACCTTGTTTGGTGAAATCTATTTCATTTTGCATGTAAACCCAAAAGAAAGGAAACTTTTTTCTAGTCCCTGATGTTTTCTTGTGTAGTTCAAATTGGTAAAATCCTTTAGACATTCGTTTTTATTTTCCTTTTCAGACTGCTTCATCGTTCTACGATTATGCCACATGCATTGTAATTGAGGGAAATACCCATCCAACAGAAAGCAGTACAAAGCATGGACACTACGATTATGTCACTTCTATAGCAATGTGTCATGTTGAGACGGCCGAAGTGCAGGTAACAGATGAGAACTATATAACCCCAAACAATGATCCTGACTGTCCTATTGAACTTTGTGAGAATGGGGCAACGGACGTACTTGGAAGGGACCAAACTTATATAACCCAATAAGTGATCTTGCCTGTCCGATTAAAATGTGTCATGATGTGGAAATCGACGTTCTTAAGCCAATGATATCTACCTAACTCCAATTAGCGAATGATCATCAGTTCCATCTCAAGAAATTATTATGAAGTTCAAACCCAATATAAATTGATTAATCCTGAAATACGAATATTCCTATTAGTTTTGAATAGGAGAGCACATTCATAAAGTAACAAACTTAAATCCCAAAGTTTAAATATCTGGGTTGAGACGGATAGCAATAGTATAAAATATGATGCAACGAATGACCAATAGCATGTGAAAAGCCTCCATCACAAGTTTAATTCAGTTTCTCAATTGTACTTATTTACTTATTTTATGTTGTCATACATTCACAGTTTTAGCTAACTTCCTAGGGTTTGAATTTTGTACTATGACTGTACATCTTATGACCTGAACAAAGATTCAATAAAGTATATTTTATCATATTCTATCTACACAAGTTTTAATAAAGCTAAATCTACGCAGCTGACTGTCTTTTAAATATATTTAAAGGCAGTGTTTTGACGAATTCCACAGCTGATCCATAATTTATGCACGGACAAAACTTAAGTAACCCAATGTGTCATACTCCACCACATGAACATAGTCCAAGTTTTGCAAGTGTTTCCTAAGATAATTTAAGACTTCAATCATTTTACCACTCCTAATATTGATATCACGTAAGTGGTGCCATAAAACCGTCATTAAGATCTTATTAACAAAGATACATCTATGTATATGCCTTAAAACCAATCACTTTGATCTCTATAATCTGAAGAAACATTCTGCTGTCAAACAACTAATTTACAGCGAGCTTCTGGATGATGTGGATCAATCTGGAAAGGTATTTTTCTTAGATATGTCTTATGAACAAATTGCTTTCTAAGATAGGTTCTTAAGATAGATCCTTGATTGCGTTAATCTGGATATAATAATATTATTATTTGAATCAGCTGTCATAGTCAGAGCAATTTTACGTATATAAAAGCTGTCTTTTGGATAAAGGAATCCTTTAATGTAACATTGCAGATATTGTTAGATAAAGACAAGTTAAACGAATAGTAAACGAGAGAGAGAGAGAATTACAAAATAACAAATATACACAAAACAGACAAGATTAATATTAATACAAATATTACCATTATACGGATTAGATACTTATTTTAATTCGTACTCTGCGGAGTAGGCACATATTTCCAAAACTGACACTACAAAGCCGGTGATATATTGACTCGTGCGTTGCAAACACACTTGAAGGAAAGGCGATGGGTGCGGTTTACCCGCGGACCAGGGTTCGAATCTCCGTTTTACAAGGTCTCTATGCGAGTGTGCCTGCTACATACCAATTCATAAACCACCGACTTTGTAACATCATTTTCGGTGATGTGTGCTTATTCGTGATTGTATGAGGTGGACACACACACACACACACACACACACACACACACACACACACACACACATATATATATATATATATATATATATATATATATATATATATATATATATATATATATATATATATATATAAAACATGATTTTCATTAGGCAGTATTAATATCTTAGAGTGACATTTAGAACGTATTTAATGCAAACAATTGCTTCCCTCTATCCAAGTAATGCAAGGGACTGTGTTATCCATCTATTTCGTCTGTCTGTCTGTGCATAAATGTTTCTCAAAGTGCAGGTGTTGTGCTGAGTGTGCAACCACTCCTACAATATTGAGAAATGAGAGTTCAAGCCTCAAAACGTGATTTGAGGTGAACTTACAACTAAGGCCCCAGAAAGTTGTATCAACAGCTAGTAATGGAAGCTACTATAACGCGTACGAGTGTTGAAAATGTCGAAATGAGTAACTAAGAAAAGATTAGAGATATTATCCAGGAAGCTGTGTAAAATCAGAATTTCCTTTAGGAAATGGAAAGAAATCTATCAGAGTATGAGATCAAAAAGTGAACCGAGGATGCAAATAATTATGATGAATGTGAACTTAGCGCAAGGGTCTTTGGTTGCTGTATTTGGCAACTCTTGGTATACATCATCTGAAAAGTGCATTAATGGCATAAAAGTTGAGAATGAGTGGTTCTCATTTTAACGGCCTGTATTGATTCAGCCTTCATTCCATTAGTCTTCCTTTCTTCTTCTTCCATAATATACACAACACCAACAAATTAAACCACCAAGAATCAATAAATAGTCTCCATTGTGGAGCACAAAATGAACAGGCCAGTGCCCGTCAAAAATTACACATTTTTAATACATAGGAACTGCAATATCATGGCCCAGGGTGTTCCATAGTTTGATATAAAATTTTTGATCTACATACTATATTGCGGAAACACTATTCACATAATGTTAAGAAGCTCATACAAAAATTACATGCTCTACATTTTAACCGCAACAATGTTATTTAAAGTAGTAGCATTAATAGTTCTGGCAATAATAATAATAATAATAATAATAATAATTATCATCATCATCATCATCATCATCATCATCGTCATGACAATTGTATGATGCTGAGCTATGTATTGCATGTATCATGGTCTTACAAAGATAAAGTAAATAATATAATTAGTCGCTGTGTTGCCCATTATAAACAGGTGGTCAATTGTGTATTCAAAGAGGGAAAAAGTATTTTTTAATACTTTAGTTCCTCAGAGACGTTTTTAAATTTGGCAGCAGTAAACATGAATTCAGCACATCCAATTTATATTTTTTTAAAAAAAAAAAAGATGCCTACCCACTTCTCGACCGAAATGATTCTATTATCTCATCGAGTTTTATTTCCAAGATTTCATAGCTGTCTATAAGAGTACGTATATAGCCAATGTATTTTACAGCAAAAGACTGGGTGTTTAAAATGTCTAATATGTCTTCTCAGTATGAGAATAATATATTTAGGATCTCCGTCATCTATCTTCACTAAGTTAAATAGCTGTTACTGTATTGGTACACTGGCTCTGAAAAAACTGACTATCGCTGATTAAACTTAGATGGCAGTATGGGGAGATAATTGGTGCTGTACTGTGCTATGGACCTTTGACTAAGCGTGTATACATGAAGGAAACTTAGGAACGCTTGTTGTCCACGGTAATGATAATAGTATGAATGTTTAATAATCTTTGTTGCAGTAGTAATATCAAAAGTATTTCATATATACGCCCTACAAACAGAACTAGAGCTAGAGAAAATCTGGTTACCACTGACGCCAGAAGTAAAATTAGAGCACTGACAGTAATGACTATTTGTATTTAGGTCTGACCGACATTTTGTGTTAGAAGCGTGGTGTGATGTTTGGGGACTTTTTAAATTTCTGGTCTTTTACTACTTCGTTTTTTTCTTTTTTTTTTTTTTCTGGGGGAAGCAGTGAATTTTCATGAGACTATGGCAGATTTCAGATGAATGTAAATAATTCTGCATTACAGATACAAATATTATCAGCCGAAAACTTTTTCTGGAAAACATGCTGGTAAGATTGGGGTTAATTCAAAATACAGTTGATGATATGTACAGTGACTGGCATTACCTTCAACCACTTTTGTGCATTGTTTACTTCCTGGAATCAATAGCGCTATATTTCACTGCGACAAGGCACTTTATCTTTTCTTCTACTCTGTTAGATGGAGCTACGGAACAAACCAGTCCATTTTCAGTCCTTGCTCGGAGAAAAAATACCAGATTAGAGATGTAGTCTCTGTCTGAATGTATAAGCACAAGGTTCGTATTTATTCGACTCGTGCCATATACATTGAAAATTAGCCGCTGACAAAATAAGCAACCATCTAGCACAAGATTACGGAGCATTTATTGATCTTCAAACTAGCATGCTTTTTTGATTTGATGACAAGTTCCACCCAACAATTTTATACTTTTCAAGATAAGTAAAGCTTAGCAGCACCCGATGATTTAGGAGTAATTTTCAAATGAGCCACTCAACTATGGTTCCAACAGTCATAACTTTCTCGATTTTGCACATGTTCAGATCTGCAAATTTTATATTTCTCTTTTAACTCAATTCCCCTCCCCCCGCCCCCCCCCCCCTCCTTTAGCCTTCTTGTAGTTTTAAAATAATTCTGCTCCTACACCGACCTCTTTCCACCTCATTCCAGATTTATTTTTGTATTATTTCATTTATTTATGTTCGGGGAGGGAAGAGATTTTTGCAGATACCATTTATAATGAATCAATGTTTAATTATGTACCAGAATATATTAAGGAGTGTGCCTCTTTTCTGCCAATAAATAATAACACTAGAACGGATGTGACTAAACTTGATACTAAAATTACGGTAAAAATGAAAAGTCCAAAAACATAGATTAAATCAGTTCAAACTAAAAGTGGTACTAAGCTTCCAAAGTTGTCACAGACGTTAGCTGGGACTGAAAAGGATCGGTAATAGATGTAGACAAAATATAACTTAGGCTAAACTGAGTTCTATAATTCAGATATTGTCTCTGACAAATTTTGCAGTTTGGCGGAGACTTAAATTATGAAACTGTCACGATCTTTAGTAGATGATGAAAAATTCGGGAAAATGTGAAAGTTAAGAATAGATTCAAAGTAGTACTAACATTCGACACTAATACTGAATTTAGCGATGCGGAGAAATAATCCAAATATTTTAAAATTTATAATGAGACTAAATATAACACAAAATTATAATGAGACTAAATATAACACAGATCTACTCGGACTCGCTCAATGAGCTCATAAAGAGCTGCATTCGATCTTGGATACGGCACTGTAGCACCATGTAACGATTGAGTTATGGCTTTGAGTCGACGAGCGATATCATGACGAAGAATAAAATCTCTTCCTGGATCGGCACCAACCTGGCGTCTCATCATTACTTAGGACAAGATTTTGGTCTATCCTTGCAACGATAGAGATGCTATATAATATAGTTCTGTATTTCATTTCTCTAATTGCTTGTCCATTGTCATTTCTTTAATTGCGTGTTTATTTGGACATAAAAATATAATTTGTATTATATAGCATCATGAATCTACATGGGACACAAACATGTGTGTGGTTGCCTCAGGGTAGCACTGAAAAGTGTAACAAATTCTGCACAAGAGAGTGCTCTGATTAAGCGTGGAAGCCAACGACTGAAATCATGCTTGAGATGTCAGGAAGGAGTTCGATGTCATCTCCAGGTCAGCGCTGTGGCGGACGAACATTCTGGCAATTAAATATTACTACGAAAAAGGGAAAACTGTTCAGAAACCAAAAGTCATTTAGAGCTGTTTAACGAGTTTTTGGCTAAGATTAAGCATGACGCAGCCAGCTGTGTTGACCCAGTGGAGAGTACATCCTGTCTTTAGTCGTTACGAGGCTAACAAGGAAGGAGTTGTACGTAGCGTGCTCACGAAAGTCAGACATGTGGTAAGGTTTAGCACGACTGGCTATTCTCTCGTGTGCTTGTTTGTCAATGGAGTGAGGGCGACGATGTACCGTCAACGCTTTGTGTTTGAAGCTCATCGTGGAGTCGTTCCAATAGGATATTCCGTTTTTCATATCAACGGAGATAAATCGGATAATCGACCGTGTAATTTGGATACAAGACCTGACGGATAGCAAAAAATATGTCAAAAACCATGTTTTAAATCCTTCTTTTAATTAGGCAGAGGTTCTGTACAACGACTTGATGAGTTCTTCTCGATTCATGCAAAGGATACAATGCTTTGACAGTTCTTTATCGTAGGTAATGCTGAGCGTGCCACTGTCGTAGTTTTTTCTGCTGCGCTGCCATGAGCATGACGATATCGTGTCGTATAGCAACGACTTTGGTAAGAGTAAGATCCACGCTAGTGTCGATGCCGAGATGAAACGCGTTAGCCATGGCCTCCTCGAGATCTTCCCGATTTTCTACGATGGCATAGATCATGTATCGCGTCTGGTCAACTTTGTTGACTTCCACGTGGTGCTCCCCCATCTCCACGTCCTCCATGGTGCTCTATACAAAGATAATTTTAAAATCTTCTACAGCGTTTTTTTGCTAAGACATCGCATGCAATGCTTTCGGATCAGATTCTCGTCGTAGTAGATTTTGACCACACTATCATGAGTCAAATCTGTCCGCTATTCTCGCGTCAGTAAGGTCTATCCACGCGATGTTCCTTGCACTTTGGTCAGCGTCAGTACCAGGTTCACAAACACATGATTTCGTAAGACTGTGGCGATAGCTTCGTAGAGCCATTCGGTGATGCAAGATTACATCAGTCACAAAGACCTCTTTGTCAGACATTTTCTCTATATGTTTGATCATAGATTTTTTCAAATCGACTTAGAGTCGAGCAATGATTGCTTGCTATGTCCACGATAATGTCGTTTTGGCCTCCAAGCGTGGCTCTTGACGTTTCATCATAGTCTGCATGGCTAGTCCGCCTCCTGATAAAGTCAACAGCATCGGATTGGCTAGCGTACCGTGGAAATGACTCCTGTCGCTGTCACTAGGATCAGAATCATTGAAATGACTCTCAAGATACGTTTGTAACGTCGGTATGTATGCTTGTAGACATAGGCTCTTCGTCGATAACAGCGATAGTACGATTCTAGCTCGTGACGTTGCTCTACAGGTAAGTTTTCGTCGATGTGGTTAAAGTCTAGAATGATCCAAGGTTGACATTGCCGGGGTGGGAGTGGGAGAGAAGCGCTCCACTCCTCCAGAAATGCCCCATACTGCTTGCGTCTCTGATTGCCTCTGTCAACTAAAATCCAGCCCCTGGCCTTCGCGAGTGGCTTAGCTTCCAAGTCCGGCGGACCATGTTTCCACTAACAGGAGAAGGGGTGAAGGCGGGCCACTGGCGCCTTAAAACCAGTCTCTTCGTGTAGATGGACTCGTAAACCTTGGACGGTGGCTCATCTAGGAGAAGAAAACTCCGATCCCATACCTCCGCTGCCTTGCGGCTATATCCACTCACGGGAAAGGCTAAGGGAGCAAACCCCGACAGAAAATAAGGAGACGGAATCCATAAGGCAGTCTGACATTGACTTCAACGTCATTTCGGCAACTCCTGCGACGCCGTTGGTGCCAAGTTGTGTCGGCATTCGTCGTTCCCTTGGGTCCACCAGCTGCGTGGAGAGGGGAGATCTGCTGCATGGGCAACAGCTGATTCTCCATACTACCCTACCCAGGCTTCGTAGCTCCACTGGAAAGGACACTCCAGAGTCGTCGTAAGGCGTCGGCACAACACGGGAAGCAGCAGTTTACCGGTTCTAAGCCATAGCTGGATTGGCGTAGAGCTTGGCGCCAGGGGTTGATTCCGACGGTGGGAGAGACCGCCATGTCTCATTGGAAAGCTACCGCCCGCCTCAGGCTGGGCAGCCCCCAGTCAATAAGATTCTGTCCCGCATGGCCTGCCTGCTTCACTGGGTGCGTGGAGCTTAGAGAACCATCTCGATAAGCGAACCACAAACTTAGCACCAGGCAAGACTCAAAGAAGAAAAAAGAAGAATTCAGCTCTTCGTTTCGCAAGCTGGGACGTCAGAACCACGTGTCCCGGACTTACCGCTGACCTTTAGCAGATCGACGACGCACGGAAGACTGCCTTGATTGACAGAGAACTCTCCCGACTGAACGTCGACTTTGCCTGCCTTCAGGAGACCCAACTGGCCAACAGCTGCACCATTAGGAAAGCCAACTACACCTTCTCTTGGCAAGGGAAGTCCTCCGACGAACCTAGGCAGCACGGTGTCGGCTTCGCTGTAAAGAATACGCTCGTCGCCGTCATTGAGCCCCCGTCATCAGGCACTGAGAGGATCCTTGCCCTCTGGCTGTCAACATCCTCAGGCCCAGCCAACATCTTCTGCGTGTACGCCCCAACCCTCTGCTCCACCCCAGAGGAGAAAGACCAGTTCAACGAGGCTCTGGATCAAGCAATATCCAGTATCCCCAGCACTGAAGGCCTCTACCTACTAGGAGACTTTAATGCTAGAGAGGGAGCTGACTACGAGACCTGGTCCACCTATCTCGACTCTCACGGAAGGGACAAGATCAACGAGAACGGTCAGCGACTCCTGGAGATGTGCTGCTCCCACAGCCTATGTGTGACCAACACCTTCTAAATGCAAGGAGATCCACCAGGTGTCAAGGAGACACCCACGTTTCCGCCACTGGCATCAGCTAGACCTCGTCATCACCAGGAGTGCGGAACTGGCCAGTGTCCTCCTCACCCACAGCTACCACAGTACCGACTGCAACACGGACCACTCCCTCGTGGACAGCAAGGTGCCAATAATAGCCAAGAAACTGCACCGCGTCAAGAAGTGTCGCCCACGCATCAACACCTGCTATGCAAGTAACCCAGAGAAGACACAGCAGTTCATCAGCAAACTGCAGGAGGCTCTCACCAAAGAGACACCTGATGACAACATCGACTCCAAGTGGTCCCACCTCCAACACGCTGTGTACAATTCAGCCATTATTGCCTACGAGAAGAAGGAGCGCTAAAATGCCGACTGGTATGAGGCCAACTGGGAGGAGATGGAGCCCGTGACTAAGGCAAAGAGGAAAGCCCTCCTGGCTTACAAGGCTCCGTCTAGCCCTAGTATATAACAAGCCAATAGGACTAACGGGAACAACGCCCAGCAGACCACCCGCCACTGCGCCAACACCTACTGACTGAACCTCTGCACCAGTATACGGACAGCTAGCGACACCGGGTATCAAGAAGGCGACAGCCCCCCCCTCCAAGATCACCCCATCAAGTCCAAGACTGGCAAAGTCATCACAGACCAGGGGAAACAGCTGCAGCGCCAGTCAAGGAGGGAATAGACACATCGCCCACCCTGGAAGAGCTCAGAAAAGCCATCGACAGCTTCGCTTGTGGGAAGACCCCTGTGAGCGACAGCATCCCGCCTGAAGTACTCTAGAGCGGGAAACCAGCACTGCTCCCGCCTCTGCACGACCTCCTCTGCCTCTGCTGGGAACAGGGACACATCCCCCAGACATGCGAGACTCCAACATCGTTACTTTGTACAAGAACAAAGGAGACCGTAGCGACTGCAACAACTACCGGGGCATCTCCCTCCTCATCATCGTCGGAAAGACTTTCTCCCGTGTCGCCCTGGCGCGCTTGCAGACCCTAACCTCCCGCGTCTACCCTGATTCCCAGTGTAGCTTCCGAGCCGGCCGGTCAACTGTAGACATGATCTTTTCACTACGCCAGCTGCAGGATAAGTATGGTAATCAGCAGATGCCCCTCTACATCGCCTTCATGGACCTGTCGAGGGCGTTTGACCTGGTCAGAAGGAGCGGACACTTCAGGCTCCTGCCCCCCCACCCACGACTGCTTGCTGTCGTCACGTCGTTCCACAAGAACATGCACAGCACAGTGTGCTGCAACGGCGCAACATCGGAGGCCTTCCCAGCCAGCAAAGTGAACCAAGGCTGCGTCCTTGCGCCGAAGCTCTTTGCCATCTTCTTCTCCATGCTCCTCCAGTACGCCTTCAAGGACTGCAGAGAGGGAGTGTACATCCACACCAGGGCTGACGGCAAGCTGTTCAACATCGCCCGTCTCTGTGCTAAGACTAAAGTCACAAAGGTTCTCATCCGTGAATTACTCTTCGCCAACGATGCAGCCTTGACATCATACACTGAAGATGGACTTCAGCAGCTGCTATGTCACCTCTCCCACGCCTGCAAGGAGTTTGGACTGACCATCAGTCTGAAGAAGACGAACTTCATGGCGCAGGACGCAGACTCCCCTCCCACCATCGACATCGATGGGTACAACCTGGAAGTTGTTGAGAACTTCACGCACCTTGGGTCCACCATCTCCAGCTCGCTCTCCATTGATGCTGAGGTCAACGGCAGGATTGTCAAGACAGCATCAGTTATGGCCAGACTGAGCCAGAGGGTCTGGAAAAACCCCGAACTCACTGAGAAGACCAAACTGCGTGTCTCTCAGGCCTGTGTGCTCAGAACACTCCTCTACAGCAGCGAGGCATGGACCACCTACGCAAGCCACGAGACAAAACGCAACAGCTTCCACCTGAGATGCCTGCGACGCATTCTGCGCATCCAGTGACAGGACAAAGTACTCAACACAGATGTGCTGGAACGCACCAGCAAGAACAGCATATTCTCCATTCTCAGCTAGAGGCACCTTCGCTGGCTCGGCCACGTCAAGAGAATGGACCCAGGCCGCATCCCCAAGGCCCTGCTATAAGGCGAGCTAGCAGAAGGCACACGACTGACTGGACGGCCACGTCTGCGTTACAAAGATGTCTGCAAAGAAGGACATGAAGACGACCAACATCAATGTCAACGTCTGGGACAGCTGTGCTGACGACCACTCGACCTAGCGCCTTGCTCTCAGACAGGGCGTTCAGAAAGCCGAGGAAGCGAGAAATACAAACCGCGCAGCAAAGAGAGCCAGGAGGAAGGCGAAACAACAACAGCCTCAACTCGGACTCTTCAGCACCCCGCGAAGGTGCAGATAGGACACCCACCCGGAAGCTACACCATCGTCTCCCGAAGACAGACTGATGCCGATGACGACGACGACGACGGTTAAAGTCGAGAATCATTTTTATACCACTGAACTGACTAAACTTTTGATGAGCGACTCAAGCTGTGGCAAGTTCTCCTTTAAGAATTTGATGTACGTTTGATCCTCTTTGATAGTTCTATCCTTAAACTCTTTTTCATAATTAGGACATCTTGGTACTATCAGGACTAAATCTTTTTTGATCTCAGTTATCTGGTTTAATTTCATAAGATCTAAGAGCATCTCATGAGTCACTTGCAGATTCATATGTTCCAGATACTTGTAAGACCTATCCGCGTCAGTCACAGTAACATCAGTCTGATTATATTCGTCATTGTTGTAGTACTTGTAAATTAAATAGAAAGCAGTAGCTTTTTTTCAATTCTGCTGTATATTTTTTCATAAGATAATATCTCGGAGATGATGAAAGGATCCAGACCAGTGAACGTCATGATGGACATGTATTTGCTGTTGTATTTTTCTCGATCATTATTTTATCAAGCAGATCCTGAGAGGCCATTGGAGGATTAACAAAGTAACCTTTGGGGATGACATCACCCTCTTTAAGAACATACCCAAGTGTGTTTTTAATCTCTTCCTGCTTACAACTCTCCGGGTATTTGTGCCCGGCCACAAGCAGATTCGAATCCACCATTCCATGCTCTCCATATATGATCCCGTAAAATAATGCTTCTATGGTTTTATGAGGTTCCAACATCTCTGGCGATTTTTCAGCTGGTGCTTCATCATCACTTCCTCGGCCTCCACCAGAGCGTTCGTCGAGCGCCATCACCGCCACGATCATATTAGCGACCTCGTATTCTACTCCGACCTGATGGAAAAACTTACGTTTACCTATAGCATCCTTGAGTTTTCGATCCCTGCGAAACCGCTTTCTGGAGACCACCTTGTCCATGCACTCGTGATCTTTTTGTGGTCTTCGTCGTCTTCGAGTCGACCAAATCGTCGTCGCTTGACGTTGCCTGTTTTCACGATGAGGTCCACGAGAGCTGGATGTAATTTGTTGATGATGTCGTGCACGAGACCTTCAATGGTTTAGACTAACTGGACAGACTCTAGATCATTACAAAATCTGAAAACCGTCCAGTATCAATCGATGGCCTCTCGAAGCTGCTCTTGACGCATGTGACCCACCGACAGATGAGACCTCTTTATGTCATCATCATTCCATCGTATGCAGGCCTCTTCTGGAGATAATTTACCCGCATTTCTCACCTCATTCAACTCCGCATGTACTCCCGACGTCTGCTTCAACACGTACTGATCGTTGTTGACGTAAGACGCCTCCTGTCTGTGCTCATCGTCGAACAGTAACTGGTACAACTCCGTGGCGATACGAACTATTTCCGCCATGCTCTATATTAAATTATCTAGATTAAAGATCTGAAAGTAGCCCAAGCCTGGGTTGGTAGGTTGTGCCGTCAGTCCTACAAATTTGAAAGCCACGTATTTGGTGTCGTCTTGAACTCCAGTAGATTATTTCTAATCGCCGTCGTTCCATTATGCAGCACATCTGCACTCGTATCAGTCTTAATGTCATCGATTCTCCA
>JAECUM010096268.1:0-42500 GCA_016617855.1 Megalonaias nervosa
ATACCTGTTGTATGGCTCACCTAATCCAACACGAATGAACGATGTGACACCATACTGTACTGGAATTTTCAACGGAGATACTGTGTTGCAAAATGATGATCTGTGACAAATATTCCATTGACTTGGAAAGACAACTGCTCTCTAAATTATTATTTGTAAAATCAATCTACTTTTTAAAGTTACTGGTTATAACACAACGCATTATTTACAACCGTCTGTGAATATTTTATGCGCAGGAAATGAAATGTGCAGCACTGAGTCAGAATGAACGAAATTATCCCTCCTTCTTTGTCTCTAAACTATTCCCATTATAATAGAAACGATGTGATAACAGAATCTCAAATGAGTAATGATTGAATATTAAATTTATGAAGCTCGTTGAATAATGTTCAGCTTTCCTAGCCAAGGCTTGCAGAAGCTGGACTTTATCCAACTTGTTGAATAAATCAAATATTAAATCATAACCTATGTAAGATACTCTATATAGGATTGTCATATTATATCATTTGAGAAATGATTTGGCCCTTTTATTGTCATATTAAACCATTTGAGAAATGATTTGGTCATTTTATTGTCATATTATAACATCTGAGAAATGATTTTGGTCCTTTTATTGTCATATTATAACATTTGAGAAATGATTTAGTCCTTTTATTGTTATATTATAACATTTGAAAAATGACTTGGCCCTTTTAACATATCTTGCATTAACATAGTTTTCATATCCCATTTTTAATTTTTGTTGTTCGTCCATTTTTTCCAGCTCTTCTGCTGTCAAATTATACCCGTTATATCTTATATGTTCCACTGCAATATCTATGACCGATTCCTCTTTGTACTACTTGGTTTCTGCCGGAATGGAGTTACTTATATTATTGATATTCGACAAATTTCATTCCATTTTCCAGCTGATTATACACATTGCAGCTAGAACAACTCTCGTCCAATTGTCAATTATAAAATATTCGCTATTTAAATAAACGAAAAGCTTGTGAGGGTTGTGATGAAGATTTGACAAAATATGGAAGTCTTGATGATTACGCCAGAGATGATGCTGAACGTATGAAAGATATGGATTACCATTTGGGTGAAACTAATGTATCAACATATCAAACACAAAGAATAATATTTAGACGAAACTGACGTATCAGCTGAAGGTTTTGCAGATTCCTAGCAAAATCTTAAAGCAGTAATAAACAGTGGTTATCAGATATCACATCGTATGTTGCTTTAATATTGATGAAAACAGTATCGTCTGATTATAAACATGTTTAGACTTAAAGACTACACATTAGAGTTTTTATTGCGCATATTAAAGCAATTTAAAATTTCAGGGTCAAATAACATAAAAAGAGATTGACCTGTATGTAAACAAAGAAAGGTCGGGATCTACAAAAAGTTATAAAAGAAAACTGAAGAAATATACGACCTTAATAATAAACCGACAGTTACAATTAGACAGCCAAAAGATATCATGGTGATATAGCATGCCTTCAGCAGACACTCATTATTTGTTTTTGATCAATGAGTACAGAAGCGAAAATTATTATAGATTTGTACCGCGAAAAATGAAAATATGGATAACTGTCTCCTTACGTTAAAAGATAACTCAATAGAAAAGAAACAAGAGAATTAGGGAATAAAATAAATATTGAAAAGTGTTAAAAAATAAAAGAGCACAATAATTAGGATATCTAAGATCAGGTTAAATAGTAAAACAACTGTTTAATAAAATAACAATTACTGCGACAGCTGCTATATTAAGTAGGTTACAATCAACGATTGTTATGTCTGTTGTATATTGTATAAAAGATTATGTAGGTAGGTGACGGTGGAGGGGATGGTTCTCCATCAGGAGACAACGATGATTCAAACATTGACGGCAAAACTTTTAAAGGGTTTACTAAAGAGTGGTAACCTTATGTTTAAATTAAGCAAAAGATCAACCGAATTGCCTGGACCTGTTGATGGTGGGATAAGTTGTTTGCTTAGGAGAACAGGCCAAATTATTTCTTTCCTTGATGAACAAAATGTTTTGATTGTTATGGCATTCGTGGATGTGTTTTGTAGATTTTAATGACGTGTAAAATTAGCATATAAAATAAGGTCATAATTGTATCTTTCTCACACTTTAAGAGCACATTTTTTGCTTCAAACATATTGTTTTTGGATTGTCTACCGTTACGTTAGAAAGGGAGTAACAGCAGCACATGAAACTATAAAGTATCATAATATATTATTCCCTGTATATTTCATGATCAATACTGATTTTTGTTTCTCTAATTAAAGTTTATCCGTCAGTGCGGTTTGCGTTAACTTTCCATAACTTTCTGAGTGCCAAATGTTATCGTGCAAAGCTGTGTTGAACGCAAAGTAACTTGGACAGTTTGAACGCCCGAATAAGCAACCATATTAGCAAACCTGACGTTAGATGTGTTATCATCGTAATCTATTTTTCTACACAATTGCTCACTTTGTCTTCTTGCTTGTCCATTGCACTTTTGTGGTACTATCAGCCTTAGAAAGATCACTCTTTCCTACGTCGGTATTAGTATTATGGATGAACCCCGATTTAATCAAATCACTTGATTTGTGTAAAGTTGTTATTGTATCCAAAGACACGATCCCTTTTGATGTCCATGTCAATTGGCAACAGAATTAATACTTTGGCGCTAAAAATAAAGTCCCAGTGTCGCAAATAGTTTTGATAAATAGTCGTTGAATTACAGACTCTGTTATGCTTCTTTTGCTTCCATGTGGGCACCTAATATGACGATTTCGTATCTCCTGATATTTTGATACAGCCTAGGAATATTTCATCTATCATCTATAACAATCGTTCAGAAAAAAATCATTCTATTACTTTTCTCGTCTTCTGTAATCAACTTGTTGAAAACTAAAAATGATCATTTTGTTTCATTATCTCAAGTAAGTCCACACAATCTGTTACCCTAAGTTTGACGTATCTTCTGGAAAGCTAACTCTGGCCAGTATATCCTGGCGTAGTATTCTACCCATGATAAATCTCCACTCGTCATGATATGCAATGTATTCAGTGTTGCAGATAATTGCAAATTGTGCCATTCTGGTGCTGGTTTTGTTTGCATCAAATGTTTTCTCACCAGAGAAAGGTGTTCGACATTCAGAGATCAGGAAACATGAAACCTATTGATTTGACTAACCCCGGAACACTTTTGTCTGCAATCTGTTTCTGTTTAATTAATTCGGTTAACATATCATGTCACATTGCGTTCTGTATCTGTTAAAAGAGTCGTCATTTTCTAATATTAAAATGTAAGAGAAAAACATATTTAATGGCTTGAATATAAAAACTGAGTTTCAGTATTTTACATTTTTATGTAGCTAAATATACTATACATATCCTTCCTATGAAATCGTACAGTCTGTAAACATTATGTGCCTGGTGTTAAAAATTTCCTCTGTAAAGTTAGAAGCCCCATGCAAGTAATGTTTTATATTTTCTTTATTCAAATATATATGTTGTCAGGTAACCAAATAGATTTGTTTATTCGTTTGATCTATTTTCTTCTTTGCTTTCTTCAACATGAGTTATGTATAGTGATATGTGATGATCGTTATTGTGTTCCTGAATTGGATTTGGTTATAGGTTAACCCACCGTCTAGTTTTATTCTGTGTTAAATACCTCTTAATAATATCATTTAAAATTCTGGTAAATCTTTCCACTGCGGATATTTTTTATGCACTGTGGCGGCGGATTGCTCGATAAATCTTTCTTTCAATTCTCTATATGTTGTTTTCTTCATTTTTGTTGGATTTGTTCAAACAATTGATAAATAGCTATGCAAGAAACTGAACTTAAAGGAATAGTAGTATAGTTATCATAACTAATGGCTTACATAGTGATTTAGGACGATATATCGAGAGAATACTTTGTCTGATTAATTTTCATTAAATGTTATATACAAGCCATTATGAGGAGCGTCAAAAACGGGCACTTCAGTAGTTTCCAACTTTTATTCCATCCTTTGAAACGTGCACATAATATCAAACTTACCTTAAATATATTCGTCCCCATTGTGTAATCTTAAACAGCTATGAGTATACTGAATCACAGTGTGTGTTTGTGTGTGTGTGTTTGTGTGTGTGTGTGTGTGTGTGTGTGTGTGTGTGTGTGTGTGTGTGTTTAATTAATTGAACTTTGTTCTGTATAAATTCTATGTTTGTCTAATGGTTGTCCTTTGACCTTGTAAAATTTATCAGATGCTCAAGTTTTATTGTAAATTATGCAGACTTCATTTTGTACGATAACAGTCATCTTCGCTAGCCAAGTTTCCGATATAATAACCCTATCTACACCTTGGCGTATCGAGCAGATATTTCTGTGCTTTGGGTCTGTGAATTACATTGGATGCGGCGGCATGCCACCGCATCCAATCAAAATTAGGTTGTTCAAATTTTAACGCTCACTGTTCCTACATGATTGAGACAAGGGGAGCAAACAACTTGAATGGACTGATAATTACGCAATTTTCCACTGACGGTCCGTGTTTGTACAAATACCTTTCACTCCAATACACCTATTATGTAGTCATACTTTCGATGTTAAACTTACAAAGTATCCTTTCTGAATAAATTCCCTCCACCATTTCCGGCTGATGTACAATGCATCGCTGTTACACGCTACTGGTTAGTTGGCATTACATACTAAGGGAGGCAACTCATGAAATCCAATAGATGTCGCTAGGACAAAGCACTAAAATATCTGACCATTGACTTTTCCAACTCTCTATTATGATTGAGGTCATGTTCACAACTGTTATTATGCGTTACCCCCCTAACGGCTTGCCCATGTGCTAGAATCCTGAACCGTGCAGTTCGACAGTTGGACAACCCACCAGCTCTGGAGATCATAAGGTATTGTTTGTTGGGCTTGTAGTGAGCTATGAAATTAACAATTATTGAAAACTAAAGAAACCTAAGACTTGCTTGCTGGACTCACGATCAAAGCATTGCTAAGAAACTGTAACCAAGTCTTTAATAAACTATTGATTTTGTCGCTAGGAAGGTGACTGATATATTTCGTTTTCTACTAACTTTGTCTCAACAAAATGGTACAAATCCCCTATTACTAATGTGAACTACGGTGTTATTAAATGATATCCAAAGCCCAACAGACATACTATGTACTGGCATCATGCTGTAAGGATGATTTTGCATTATTTAAAAACTAACTTGATGAACTACGATATAGTTGCGTGTTGTGAAATCATAGAGATTTCAACCGACAAAAATTAAGCCTTCCCTATAGTCACTGTGTTAATTTGGCTCATGCTTTGGCGCAAAAGCAAGAGTCAATTCCCCTTTCTCTCTCTTAGTTTGAAACCCATTCATATTCTTCATCCACCTGTAATAATAATATTTCTAAAACTTAATGAGCGAAAATGTTCTTGTTATTTTTATAGCTTACGGGCACCCGAGCCCTGTTGGGGAAATTCCAGACAGAGAAAGCAGAAGCTGTAACACCATGTCACCCTTTCCCAGTTATTCCAGGGTTTAAGGCAGTGTGTAACTTGACCAATGAAAACGGCGGAATGTCTTGGTACTGTGGAAAGCCAAATGACAATAATCTTCTCTGCCATGACTGGGTTGAAACCAAACTCCGAACACCACCTACAAAGCTCCCACTAACCGATGCTGAAAAACGTCTCTTGACGAAGTTAGTATATAATCAGGAAAGTTTGATTTCCAACTTTGTAGAGAATAAGGAACTCATTTAATCAGTGGAATGGTCACGCATTTAGAATTTTGTCTGTATTCCTACTGAGTCAAACCTGGTATAGCGGCCATCGGAACATAAAAACCATCCGTGTATTAAAGCTATGTTCCACATGGTCCCATTTATGCATAAATTTAAATTACCTGCTCACGAATACCAACATCGGTATGATCTATAGATTATCTGTTAAAGAATGATTTGACTATACTTCATTTATCATTTTAAAGCATTATAAAACTTTTATCAATAACTATTTAACAACATATTTCGCTTCTCTTTTTTTTAGGGATGCGATTGGAAGAATAATTGCCGATGAAATCGTAATTTATGTTAGCAAAGGTAAGAACTGCATTTTTCTGTTTGTTATCGGACTGTAAACGCATGTAAATTCAATTTAAATATGAAACTAGAAGAAAAAAAAATCGCTCTAAAGGTGAAATGTTCAGCGACGCTTAAGGACATCAACGACAGCAGTTATAATAATAATAATAATAATAATAATAATAATAATAATAATAATAATGATAATAATAATAATAATAACAGTAATATAATGTGGCACTTGGTGTACAAAAGCATACGTAAAGTACAAAGGAAACTACGTTAGACCGCCATCTTGGACATAATGACACATTGGGTATAAGAGAATATAGCATGTGTCCATAGGTTTAGCGTCAGTATGGCACTTGGGACCCAAGGGGAATTAAGCATTAGTCCTCAAAATGACATATTCCATTTGTTATGTATATTTAATTTATATTGTGTGCTTCACTTTTGTCTATGATTGTGGATAGGGTTTTGTTTTTGTCATGTTTAGAACTTATATATAAATTTTTTTACTGATTTTGAGTTCAAAACCTAACTTTCTTTACGAATTTAGAATGTTCTACAAGCCTGACATTGTTGTCATATGTCAGGTGACAGTTAATATATAAGAATGAGGTAAACAAATTGATTAAATCCAGTTTTAATATGAGTCTTTGAGAATTTATGATCAGAGTTTTTAGTTGAATATGAGAGGAATCACTTATTTACATTTTTCATTGGAATTACAGTGTTCATTGACATTTTGGACTAAGACACTACTTTGGGATTATTGTAAATTCATTCATTGTAGATGATATCATTGTGATACATCAAGAATGTTGGTACATACAACCTTATCAAGGATGTTAGTAAATCAGCATATTCAATATTGTAATTCATTCAGAACACCCTCTACTTTTGGACATGTGATAGAACATTTATGAATATGTGGGATTTAATTCCCTATACTGTAAGGTCCTCTTAAATTTTTTTGTCAATTTACTAACCTTCTTGGTTTTGCTTCTTTCTGTTTCTTAGTTTAAGATCACAGAATCATAAAACTTTGTACCCATAACATTGTTTTGTTTTTGTTTTTTGTACTTTGTTCTTGCGAATGGGGTGGAGGCGGGGTATACAGAAATGGTACTGTGGATCCACGAGCAAATTAAATGTTACAAATGTCCATATATAGGTTTGAACATACAACATCAACTGGCCAACACTAACACCTACTGACCAACATGCCGTTAGATTGGTAGATTCTCCGTCATCTACTAACCAACACTTAAACTTTCTAACTTGCCTTTTGACAAACCAGCATTCAGTCATATGCAGATCAATACCTGTACCCATTAACTAAAGAAAAGAGTAGGTAATGCTTGCACTTATACACAAAATATACTACCAATGATGAGACGTGTAGGAAGATACATACTATACATGCAAACATGAATTAGAACAGACGGAATTTTCGCAAGCTCTACGCACAAATATACGAGCAGACTATCACACATAAAAGAGTAGGAGTGCTTACAGTTTTAGTTTAGAAATACAAAAGACATGAAACAAATATTGGCAATGTTGATTAATATATTTGTCTCTGAGGGAACTGGGTGATCCTGAGCAAGTCCTTTTGTTGTTTTTCTGGATCTCTGATGTTATTGATTTCCGGGACAACTGCACCATACGGATCTAACCCTGAAGCAAAGTCATACCTCGTAGCTGCTCCATTCCCTGACGGAGACGGGGAACCTTAAATTGGGAGCCTATAATTCCATCTACCAAACTTAGAGTTGTCGCTTATAGTTTTGGGATAATGGCTGTTCCGACTACCGGTATTGCTGATGCTGTTGTTGCTGCCACAAGCGCTCTTTGGTTTCTTCTTTCTAAATAAGCCTTTGTTGCAATCATATCTATCTACTACTAAGACGTTGTTGCTCCATCTCGCTCCCTCTTTCGCTTATCCTCTGCCCATGACCTCTTGATCTTAGGGTCTCCTCACTCGTCTTCCGCTAACTCAGGGAGGTTGAGTGTTTGTTATATAGAGGGTAAATTTTCCATCGGCCGTGTCAAACTCATCATTGACTTGTTGTCCTGGAAGAGGTAAATTCTGCAGATCTACTAAATTCGATCGATGCAGATGACCTTAAATTGTCGCTATTAATAGACAGTCTAAAATGATCCTTTTAGCTTGCTATGGTCATTTTACTCCTCTATCATTGACTCCTAAACGTCGTTATTGAAGAGAGCTTTTTATTTTGACGGAAATTGATATTTGAACTCTAAATTGCCGTGTCAGTGTAGTCAGTCGTTTTAACCTTTCTGAAGCCACTCTATGGGTAACACGAATATAAAAATAATTTTGTAGGGCATCCGAACGATTTTCTTTCATAGCCGACCTTCACTCTGTCGGTCTTAAGGAGGCGAATGGTGTTAGGTAAGGATTCATCATTTCATGTTCAAAATCACAAAGGTGCAAACACTTCTATCAGCATATAATCGCTCAACAGAATGACGTTCGAAATGTGGCCGTTTCATGAAGATTGACGATTTAAGTTTAATTGAATTAAAGCTACCTCTTTCCCTTTACAAAGAAACCACCCACTTCCACCTAAAATAATATACTCGTTCAATTTCAATCTGTGAAGATGAAAGAGCCAGAAGGGATTGCACTTCTAGTCAGATTTGCAAAGTCATTCGAAAGTACACTTGCAACATGGCTTCTGGAGAAACGCCAGACTACTCGAGATAAAAGCCAAGACGCCTGTGATATCTGTGAAGAGAAAGGACACAGGGCTACTAAAGGTCCGCACCGTCATAGAAACGCATCATTAAAGAATGCAGAAATTCGACCCCGAGTCAAATGTAAAGATTCTTGTTGTCATTCTCAAGAAAAAGACACAGCTCTTCTGAGTGTCAAAAAAGTGAAAAAAAGAACAAAGAGAAAGTTTCAGAAGCATAAGAAACTAAAGTACCCATTCCAGTGGAAAAAAAAAATAAAAAGCAAAACAGTAGAAAGAGGAAACGTTACTTTTGTGATGAGTTTGAAATTGTATTCTGAGTATCATTCACTTTCGATAAACCTAGAGAGTAATTGTATCCATGTCTCCTTTGTTGTTTGGCTTTTCCTATAGTATTGAGAAGATATGAACACACACACACACACACACACACACACACACACACAATTTATTCAAAAAAAATTATCTGCCAATGATGAGTAGTATCTCCTTTCAAAGAGATCTACGTGGAACTAAAAAGGGCCATTGGATTTTCATGAGAAATTTATGGATTTGTCAATATCAGCGGTAACGGTCTTTAAACTATTCCATGTCAAGGCCTACTGCTGCTGCTGCAGTGGTAGCAGTGACTGCTGTTGCTGGCATCTCAGTGGCGGTCGGTAATGTAGTCATGGATGGTTTCGAATTCCTGAATTGTGGAGACTTCTTTCTCTTGGTTTTGGTTAAAAGACGTTTCACACATTTTTTCTAGGTGTTTTAAATGCTTTGTCACTAACCGAAAACTTTTTCACTGACTTCTTTCTCCTTTCTGTTCACAATTTGAATCTCCTCTTGTTATTTTATTTTTCTTCTTCTTTCTATTTAAAATCTTCATAGGCTAACAATGACGGAGGAGGAAAAGGTGGTCCCGACAAAACTTCTTGCGAAAATACGAAATCTCAAAAAGTAAAATCCAACTACAAGTAATTCACTGCAGTTATACTCGCTATTGCAGCAGTAGTCGTATTATTACATAAATGTTTTTGTACATGCGTTAGCTCTCCTACTCTCCTGTGTGGTAGTATGATAATATCGTTGTGTGTAGAGTGCGTAATCATTCCTACTCCATTTGTGTATATAGAAGCATCTTCCTACCCTTTTCAGGCTGAGAGTATATGTGTGTATTTGTGTGAGTACTTCTTATTCTTTCGTTAGTTGTTCGTCAATAGATAACTGAGTATTGATCAGTCAAACAATGTGTTGGTCAGTAGGTATAAGTATTGGTCATTAGGTGTTGTATGTTCAAACCTATTGACATATTTAACACTACCATTCCACTTCTACCCATAGTGTTATTTTGTACCAAGAGAGTAAAGCAAACAGAATTATGGATACAGAGGGAAATGTGATGTTAAAGACTAATGATAAATTCTGCTTTACCCCAAGTGTCAAACGAATGTTAAACGTTTGGACTATTTTCCCTTTTACCTCAAGTGCCATTTTATACCGCAAGTGTCACACTATACTACTAACAGCAAAACATGAAGCTAATACCCATGACCATGATAACAGTTTTGAAATATTTTCTTGCCATCAGAAATTTTGATGATTAGCTATTTGTTTTATTGCACGAGATATCAAGTTCAACCATACTAAAGAAACTAATTTATACCCAAAAATATGGCCATAAATGCTGAAACAAATATAGTGTGAAACCCGTTGCTAAATGTACAGCTAAATATTGTAATGCTGTGTCAGTGGCGTAAATCTTACACAACAGTTGCTGCAGTATAAATTTGCTGTATTTTATAAACCCTTTGCACACTTTTTAAATCTACAAATGGTAATTTCTTTTATAGAACGTAACGAATCTTTGCAATGTAAGGAGTGGACCTTATCGTCACTCTGGGATCAAACATCACCGACTGGATTCTTCATTAGAAAGAAGTGGAATTCGTTACTTTGCATTAACGAAATGAACAAAGATTTGCATATGAAATGCATGAATAGAACAAGGCTTTATCTCCTCGGAGATTCCACTTTAAGACAATGGTATATTGAACTTAAAGATTTATTGGACTGTGAACCGAATTCAGAAGCATGGACCAAAGAGAAATGGCATAAACCAGCTTCTTGTTTTAACTCCGAACTCGACTTTGGTATGCAGTGGTTACCACACGCATATCCATTTTTTACTGGACCAAATTACGAGTTGCGGAGATACAAACGACCTATTATAGCATATATTGATGAAATAGATAGCGAAACCAAAGCAATTATTGTGATACATTTATATGCTCACTTTCTATCATACCATCCTGATGTGTTCCGGGATAGATTCAAATCAGTTGTAGTTAGCGCAAGAAATTTGCTAACAAGGAATCCTCATGCAATAATTCTGATAAAAGGACCACATTCATTCAAAGGTGCAGGAGGAGAATATGACAGATTAAATGACTTTTTTGGCTATGTCTACAAAGACATTATGTTGGAAGAAATTGGTGACCTTCGTGACAGAGTTATCTACCTTGACATGAAGGATATGACAATTGCTGAAGATATACCAGAAATACATCCTAATATGGAAATAGTCAGAGAAATGGTAAAACTAATGTTATTATTTGTTTGCTGGAAATAAAACTGGTTCTTATGTTTTTGGCAAACATGAATGAATAAGGTATTTTATATAATAAAAAACATAAAAAATACCCACAATAGTCGTACTTACTATACGCAGTTCTGTCTTCTGAAACGCTGTAGTATGTATTCCTGTGAATAGGATATGTGTAGATATTGACTACAATATTTGTATAAATTAATATATTCATTTTAAAACTGTGTGAATGCGTGTCCAACTATACCTGAGTGTGTGTACGTGACCTTTGTATTACATAACCTATTACTTACTATATTGAAGACCATGACGTGGCAGATGGATCTTTCGTGACCAAATATGTAAGCCTCATTAAAGAATTATTATTATTATTATTATTATTATTATTATTATTATTATTATTATTATTAATATCAAATATGTACTCTTTCTATAGTTTGGAAGATACGTATGATGCCGACATGATGTTTTAGTTTATACCAATTCTTATCTTGGAAACCAGTGATATAAGCTGAGAGAGTTCTGGCAAACATCCATCAGAGTTACTTGTACTTTTTTTGTAATTGATTTTTCAAATTGACCTTGCTATTTTGATCAAAACATAAAATTATAAATAACAAACATCTACAATAGTGTACTAAAATAGCTAAAAAGTGTACATTGTATGTATGTATGTATGTATGTATGTATGTATGTATGTATGTATGTGTGTGTATGTGTGTGTGTATGTATGTGTGTGTGTGTGTGTGTATGTATGTATGTATGTATGTATGTATGAATGTGTGTATGTATGGATGCATGTATGTATGTTGTTACGTATAGGCTCGTTCAAAAGTAACAAAAGAAAGAGTGAAACCAACAAGCTTTGTAAGTTTTAACAAAAATAATTTATTTTCCTAGAAAACACGGTGAAAAGGTGAAAATAGAAAATAGGACTTACAGTTTGTGAAGACAATCCAAACATTTATCCTAGTACTGAAAAATACGAGTCCTATCACTAAATAGTTTTAACTGAATCCAGGTTCGAATCTTCATGACGTTCCAAGATGGATGATGATGACGTCAGGTGAAGTCTTTATACGAATGTCAAGAGTTCCACGTTGAACCACAACTTGTAATGTTTCAATTTAGAATAAATTTCCATCGAATGTCTTTGTCACTTGTATAGTTCTCCTGGGAATAAATTATTATATTCTAAAAAAATAGATGAACTTCTGAGCAAGCTGTCATCTATGATAAAACATCTCGAGCTCCAAAGATGTAAAAATACAACTCTTTACGGCACCTAATAGAAATATATCCTTCTTCTTGAAGATATATTATACGACTGAATATTTCACGGGGATCTGAGTATTTTTAAATTGAACTAAGACGTCATTTCAAGCGCGCACGATGAAACGCGTGACTATTTCGTCATCAAATATCGCAGTAAACAATGCAATTTCACGTGGGCCAGGAAATGACCTTGGCAATAACCAATCGTCTTCGCGTAGTGTTTACCAAATTGACAAACTAAAGCAAGATAAAATCGTGCTTATGCGAATCATACTACGTTTTATATAAACATAATATCTCTTTCAAAAATATCAGATCTCGTGAAAATAATCATTACAATATAATGCAATGATATAAAAATAAAATAAAAAGGAATTTAAAATTAACACACAAGTAATTAAATTACATATTCGTAACAATGTATGTATGTATGTATGTATGTATGTGTGTATGTATGTATGTATAGGATTTAAAGATACGTCAAAATAATTCCAGCTATCTTGTGCCCCCGATCAAAGTTACGTTCTAAAATTGTAAAAGTAACAAGTGGACGATCTTTGTTTAAAAAAAAAATAAAAATAAAAAAAAAAAATAAAAAATAAAAAATTAAAATAAAAAAAATTCCAAATAAACGTAAAACTATCTTGCAATTTAAAGAACTTTAAAATATTAAAATTCTTTAAAAAATTGATCACATAATCGGTACGCTTAGTGTGTGCAGTTTAATTTTTTTTTATATTATACATGTGAACATATCACTTAATGTGATTCTGATTGGTCCAAATAAGCCCATGAAATTATTGTGCAGTATTCTCTTTACTGATTGGCTGCGATCGTGGGAAAACTTTTTGAACCCCGCCTTCTGGAATGTTTTGTTTTCATTGAACATTTTTGGACGCCATTTTTTTATTCAACTCACGTAAGGGAATTGGGAAAATATGGTCTCGTTTTTTTTCAATTTTGCCAATTTACCCCCACAGCGGTTTGTTATGTCATGTATAACATATCATAACATGAAAAATGGCAAAATCCCCCAAGTAAAACTACCGGTATTGCTTAGATGATAACGAGGGTGGGGGTGGGGATGGATGGGCGGTAGGTTTGTAGCATGGAATCTACCATATATACAAGCTTGGTTTAAATGTGAACTTACTGAAGTAAATAAACTTACCTTTGTTCACAGAAGAATGTAGACATACACCTGTCTCCCGAAATGACGAACTTTATCCAACCACAACATATTTACGCGGTAAATATGTGATACAAGTCCGACTCAGAGATTTGTTTACGTCTTCTGTAGAATCTAATATTCCAAATCAAATACTGCAAATATCCGGTCACAAATACATTACAGTAAATATGTGTATTTCTGCATCCAGTAATCTGATTTTCACAAATATATCGCAACAATGTAATGTTTAGTTGTGATGTGATGTAGGCCAAATCAAACCGGTACTGCTCACTGTATCAAACAATGTGACATCACACGCATTGGATATTTTGTGTTGACAAATGTTTTGTCTTTTGTAAAATGTTCTGTTTATTTGGATGGACGCTTATTATTTTATTTATAGTTATGGAAAATGTATAATATACTTTTACTATTTCAAATTTGTTTGGGGACTATTTTTACGCACAACAAATGAAATTATTCATTCTTCTATCTAAATAATTTCTACTGAAATAAAACCATGTGATTAAAAGAATCTCAAACGGATAATAATTTAATATTAAATTTATGAAACCCGTTAAATAATGTCCAGCTTTTGCGAGCCAAGGCTCGCAAAAGCTGGACATTATTCAACTCGTTTCATAAATTCAATATTAAATCGTTACCCATTTGAGCTCCTCCATATATAAAATAGAAGATAAAGGTATAAAATATATAATAAAGAACAAGGTTAAAATGTGGTTTCTTTCAGGAAATTCAATATCTACACAGGTCGTACATCATCAAAAGGCTTCTTAACTGAGTCAACATCATTAAATATTTTTCTCACAAAGACCAATATACCTGACAGAAGTGTCTTCCACTGTCAGCGGACACTGATAAGGTAACAAGTCTTGTCGAAGTTCATCCAACAGGAAGCATATATGGGTCAGGAATAGGTTTCCTACACGTGAGCAGCAAAGCACCTCAATATTTCTACGATCTGAAGGCTACCACTGTCTAATAAATGTTTTCATGCTCTGGAGCTTATTTACAAATATATAATTCCAAATAGTTACCAAGTATATAAAACATATCGATATATTTGAAGTCACTATTTGAAAACTTTCATTCATCAAGAATGGGTGACTGGAGGGTAACTTTGGCTGCTTGATGTACCCTTTCAATACCCTTAATAGTAGTGTGTCTAGAAAGCCAACAGAAGAGATGCGCGTATTACCTGTTCCGGTACGTCGGTATTTTCTGTCGAGGATTCTTGTTACGACTTAAATAATATTAACATCGTGATTTTATTATTCAACACAAAAAAGTTCAACAAATTAACATTCTTTTTTTATAAAACCGTTGTATCTGTCGCAAATTAATGGTGGATAATTTATTACATACCAACTTATTCTCATATAGCTGATCGATACAGATGTTCGGTCTGTGATTCTGTATCGTTTAACTAAACTATCATTATCGCACAACTAGTCTGGAACTACTTTTACAACTAGAAATGTTACTTCCGAGAAATTATAGTTGAGGTTGACAATATAAAGGTGCTGTTTCCAATTGATACCAAGCACTTTGCCGCTGAATTCTTCTAATTAAAGTTTAAAAATGCAGAAAAAAAAGAAAGGCTTGGAGTTTTGTATCAAGATTCTAGGCATGGTTAGAAATGCCTTCCCGTTCGAAGAAAACTTTACCCCCGTTTAATTAGACACTTAAATTGGAGCATAGCTGGTGACCAATAACCAATGATATCAAACATGTTAGAGTGGAGAGAATAAGCACTTTGTAGATTAAATTTTCTACTGAAAGTTTAAAAATCCAATAAATAAGAAAGGCATGGGGTTTTGTATCAAGATTCTAGGCATGGTTAGAAATGCCCTCCAGTTCGAAGAAAACCTTACCCCTGTTTAATTTATCATCATCATCATCATCATCATCAATACTTTAAACCAAGAGGTCGTTGGGGCACCACAACTGACTTTACAACCAATTCTCTCCATCTTTCACTCTTCTCTACTGCCCTTCGGGAATCTCCAAATCACATGCCTGTCCACTCCTTAATGTTGTCTTCCAACCTCCTTTTATGTCTGCCTCTTCTTCTGCACCCTCGCACTGTGCCATGCAAGATTGTTTTTGCCAGTCCAAATGATCTTGAGACATGACCGTACCACTTCAGTTAGCACTTTTTACAGTGGTCAAGAGGTCTTCATAGGATCCGATTGTTCGTTGGATCCTGTTATGGACTTCTTCGTTGGTTACATGGTCAATGTATGAGATGCCCAAGATCTTGCGGTAGCATCTCATTTCGAATCTTTGAATCCTTATCTGTAGATCTGATGTAAGCGTCCATGTTTCACAAGCATACAGAAAGATAGATATGACAATCGAGCGCATCAGCCTTATTTTGGAACCAAAAGCAATGTTGGTATCTTTCCATATTGGTTTCAACCTTGTTACTGCTGCTGTTGTCTAGTTCTGGTTTGGAGACCCCACTTGTGATAATTAATCCCAAGTACTTGAAGCTTGTGACTCTTTCCAGCTTCTGTCCACTGACCTTTATTTCTGCACTGATGTCATTGGTGTTGTTTATCGTCAGTTTGGTTCGGCGCTAATCTCCATACCGTATGCTGTGGAGGTTGTGTAGAGGCGCTCAACCAAGTCAGCCAGTTCTTTTTCATCACCTGCTAAACCATCAATATCATCTGCGAAGCGAAGGTTGGCGATTGTACTTCCTCTGATACTGAAAGTGGCCAAGTAGTCATGCAAGGCATCCTCCATGATCCTTTTCAGGAAAATGTTGAAGAGTGTAGGTGACAGTATACATCCCTGTCTGACTCCAACTGTTGTTCGAAACCAATCTCCTCTGCTGCAATTGATGAGGACAGCACTGGTGGCTTTGTCATAGAGATGCTCAACAACCTGCACCCGTTCTGAGCATATGTTGTACTTCCTCATAGTTGCCCATAAGGCTGCATCCCATACCCTATCAAAGGCCTTTTTGAAATCTATAAAGACGGTATAGATTCTGCTGATGCTGAAGGTATTTCTCGCAAAGGAGTCTGAGATTGAAGATTTGTTCCGTCGTGCTCCTTCCTGCTCGGAAGCCTGTCTGCTCTTCAGCAATAATTTTCTCTGCTTGAGGCTTTAGTCTGTTGAGAATTATCTTCAGCATGACTTTGCTCGGGTGACTGATCAGACTGATGGTTCTGTAGTTTTGGCTTAGCTGTAGGTTCCCTTTCTTAGGAAGCACGATGACCAAGGATTTAGTCCATGTGGTGGGCCATTCTCCTGTCTGCTAAATCTTGTTGCAGATTGTTGTCAGGACTGTGACTATCTCTTCTCCTCCTGTTTGAATGAGCTCTGCTGGTATGTTGTCAATGCCGGCTTACATTCCTTTCTTTAGTGACCTAACTGCAATTTCTACTTCTTCACGAAGAATGGGATTGTCATTAATTTCTTCTGCCTGAGAGCAATTTAGTACTGCTGGATATCCTTGGGTCTTATGACTGTACAATTCTGAGCAGTATTCTGTCCATTGCTTGAGGATCTCTTGATCTTCTGCGAGGTATTTTCCTGATTTGTCTTGGATGGTGGTAGTTTTCCCTTGTTTATGGGCTGTGAGATCTTTCACCAGTTGATATGCCATTTTGCTGTCATTTCTACTCAGACTGTCTTCGATTTTGCAGCATTGTCTTTCTATCCAGGATTCCTTTGCCTTTTCATGCTTTTCCTGATCATGTTGTTTATCTCTCTGTATTTTCTAGCTCCTTCATGATCTCTTGTTCCCTTTTCAGTTCTCTTCTTTTGTCGCATAGTTCAAGGACATCTGTTGTGACCCAAGCTTTCTTTGTTCGACGATATTTGCCAGTGATCTCGCTAGCTGTGCTAGTCACAGCTGTGTTGAATGTAGTTGTTAAGGTGTTAAGGACTCTAGTGTCTTGGCTGTCCAGGGTTATCAAAGGTGCAAATTTATCACCTATCATTGCTTGGAAGGCTTCTGCGACTTTTGGATCTTTCAATTTTTCTAGGTCAAATCTGATTCTTGGTTGGTTAGGCCTTTTGACCATTTTCTGGTGGAGGCGAAACGTTGTCATTAATAAGTCATGGTCACTTCCAATATCTGCTCCTGGAAAACTTCGTTTTACAGGCGATTTTCAGTCATGTGCAGAATCGTTTTTTCACCAAGATGTAGTCAGTGTGGTTGTGATGTTATCCATATGGACTGTGCCAGGTCCATCTTCTAGATGCTTTGTGAGAATCGAATGTATTGGCTAGCACAAGATTGTTGTAGGCAGCAAACTCCAAGAGCCCGAGTCCTCTTTGCAGAAGGGTTCACTGGTGCTTTGCCAGTTTTGCCTGTGAATCAACTCCCACCTTTACATTCCAGTCTCCTTGTCCAGTCTCCTTGATTCCTGTTTAATTAGACACTTCAATTAGATAGCTGGTGACCAATGAAACTGGATGATTTGTACCAAATACCCAATAGTTAATAACAACATACAGATAAATTATGGACAGCATAAACGGCTACAGCAAGTGAATTTCAAACGAATTTGCTGCCATAAAATGCTGAATTCTAGACCCAACTACTTAAGGAAAAAGGTTCAAGAAATTGGAATAAGTTTAAGTGGAGGAATCTTCAATTTGTCTGTTAAAATTAAAAAGGAATCAAATTTGTCGAGTACATCTTAGGATGAAACTGACAAACATTTGCAACATAAATGTAGAGGAATCACAGAACAGCAGGTGTTTTGAACATGATACGAAGTTAGCAGAATTACGTCTTGTTACAAAGCTGTTGTTGAGAGGTTTTGATTACTTGGACACGTGCTGGGATTTGTACATATGTATACATTTTACATTCTTGCTACAGGAAGAAAAAAATTAAGAAGAAAACTTAACAGTATTGTTTAGAATTTTCTTATTTATAAATATCCACTTGATTATTAACAATCTAGTCCGCTCTTCAGAAAGAGGCTGAATCGTTTTCTACAAAATATATGCTTTAATTATCACCTTTAAGCTCAATGCATCAATATTTTTTGCAAGGAAGCATAAAAATAGAGAGTTTGCATGTATTTTAAAGTAATGAACTTTCTGTATAAAACTGAATGTATTTAATTACCACTGTTCTGTGAATTCTGCATTGAACTTTGAGTATGGTGTATGAACAACTGGACACTTACTCGTATTACGACTCTATGGTCTTAAACTAAGTAATAGAAAACAGCGAAAACCAGTAAGTTTTGTAAAATTCAACACATAATTTATTTTCCTAAAACACAAAGTAAAAATTGTAAAAAGGAACTTAAGTATTGCGAATTAAATTCCAAATAATCCCAGAATTTCAAGTCCTAATAATTGAAGTTCTGAATAAACGTTGGTTCCATCCCAATGAAGTGCTGATGTGTGATGGCCTGTGTCGTAGTGATATGCCAACAGTCTTTGATCGAATTACAATACAATCCAATAATATTTCCCTATTTGAATTTCACTATAAATCAACGTCTTTATTTCCATGAATGTTATTTTTGAGCACTTTGTAATTCAAGAGAAGAATACCTTGAACTAATGAAGTAGAAGAAATAAATTAGAGCCAAAATGAAATGCTGGACACAACAATAATACCAGTGATTCTGATAAGATCTTATAGCACGAATAAAGAATTTCTAGGTAAACAAGATTATATAGCCCTCTATTTGACCTCAGGTCATAATCGGCATTCTCTATTAAAGAAAAACCCATTACCTAATGGAAAATTTCATTCAGGAAGGCTCAGATGGTTACAAGATAAAATCTTAGTTATAATTAGAAGGTCTGTTACTAAAAGAATAATATAAAATATGGTAAGCAACAAGAAGACCGGCATTTCACGGGAAATTTCCAGTATTCTGGACTCAAAGTGAAATAAACATAATGTTTGCAAAACCAAAATCAATGATTCAGACCTGGACAATGTCAAGTCCAAAATACAATTATCCATAGCATATAATGAAATAAAAAAGAACGAACTAACAAAGACGAATATGCATATCACTGGTTCAAAACATATGTTCCATTAGAGAAGTAAAGAAAAAAATTCACTTGTCAATGACCACGTTTAAAATCCATTCTCGTGTTCGATGAATTTTTTAAAAGTTCAAAGTTAAAAGAGTAAATCACTATCTTAGCAATACATACAGCCTGATGCCATAACTGCAGAGTATATATATATATATATATATATATATATATATATATATATATATATATATATATATAATTAATATTTCACAAATAATATCATGGAAATAATAAGGTGTTATTTTATTATTAATCAGAGCGAACCATTTTCCAAACAATTCAAAGAAAAAATTTAAACAAAAAGGCATCAGGCCCCTGCCCCAGAACATTGTTGATCTCTAATTGCAATATACTGTGGTACGTTCAGAAATAACATGATATATTGATGTACAAAATTTTTCAAGGTACCCAGCTCTAGCCAACAGTATGTAAATGTTTTTCTTTTTTCCATGAGCAAATCCTTTTTTTGTGTTGGGGGGATCTTTTTGTTTTGTTTTGGGTCTTTTTTTATTTGACACTAACGGTTGTCAAAATTGGGTTTTACATTGCTTTCCGTGTAGAAAGCGAATCAGAAAAGACCATGAAATTCTTTATCGAGGGGTTTCTATGTAGCTCAAAGATTTCAATATGGTTATAGTTTCAATGGTATAAATGGAAGCTATATGCGGTAACCGGCTCAAAATGGTACCAGGAGGTGCTTTGCCAAGCAGGAGGAAGGAGGTGTATGTTTAACGGAAAACCTTTAAGGAGGTCTAGAGGCGAAGTCTCTAAAGTTTCTGCATTTTAAGCATTTCCAATTCATAATTGTAACCATCTAACTCTAAATAAAACTTCCTCAGAAAACGTTACAATCATGGGGGGGGGGGCAACTCCACCTTCACCTCGATCCGATCTTGAGATCGAACCGCCTGTATACACGGAGATATGGAGATTCTGATTTCGTTGAATTTACTCTGAAAGACGATATGACTGGTTGAGGTCTTTTTATTATGGTCAAGATCCAGGTGGTAATTTAGATATGGAAAACTTTTAAAGTTTTACAATGATAATTCGAATGCCAAAATATGGAATTAGATCAGCTTTCTGAGTGAGCAAGGTTAAATATTTAGGCCTAAAAACACCACATACGGAATTTGATGGTTCTGCAGATAGTTTAGTTGCATACTGAAAAGCCAGCTTTATTGGTCTGAGATAAAGTGACGGTTAATTCATCTCAAAATAAAATCTTTATGAATGGGAAACTGCATATGCTGCCAACAAGGGCTGCCTGTCACCAAGCACATGCACTTAAGATTTGCCAGATAATCCACATAGAATGAAGTTATTGTCAAGTTTTGCTCGTACTAAATTCCTGTAAAACGAAGTAACACAAACAGACCAATATTTGTACCTATGAAAATAATATAAAGAATGACACTAATAAATAGCTTTCACAAAGAAATGTACACCATAAATTTGGGACAAAATTACAATTGTTTTAGGCGACATCATAGCGACATCGCATATTACCAAAATATTGAAAGAGATAAAAAATTTTTTCATTACAATGCAACCTGAATATATTCCACTATAACAATCATCAATTCTAGTTGTTGTACGTTTTCTTTTTGTCTTTCCTCTGCTTGAGTAATTACAGGCAAATGTTGTTTCCTAAATGGATTAAATTCATTTATCTTGTTAGCATGTTAGCGCATGGAATGTAGAGAAAGATTCCGTGTTTCTCTTGTCCAGTGACTCTTTACAAATATTAAAAAATACTTAAATAGGTCAAAAGCTAATAACTAAAAATCTCTAACCGTTTATCAAACTGTAAACACAAAGGGCCAAAGTCCCTCAAGGAAGACTCATTCAGTAATTCTAGCTACTTGCTGTCAGTTATTTTGGCAGTCAATTTATTTGTTGACTGCTTAATACATTTTTCACAAATGAATGGTCAAAATTCGTAAAGGAAGCAAGTATAGCTCTCGACTGTACCAACGATTTTGAATCCTTGTGTAAAATTTCTCTTTTTGCAAAAAATAAGCCTGTGTAAATTGTTATGAATACAAAATTGTAAACAAATTTCCCTGAAGGAAAGATGGAAGATTGATATGTAAAACTGAGAGCTGAATCAGAAAGAATGAGAAGAGAAAAGAAGAGAAAAGAGAAAAGAAAAAAGGAGAAAAGGAAACTGTTCAGTGTAGGTTTGGAAAAAATGTTTTTAAGAAATCATTCAATGAGAATATTAAATGTTTTTTTAAAAAAATGACTTAAATTGAAAGATATAGTTCATACTAATGCAGCTAGAATTCAGAGCCAAGTTGTAGTGTTTCTCATATAAACATTTTTAAAAATATTTATATCACGGTATCTACAAAAGATGGATAATATGATTACAAGTTGGAGTAGTATTTACGTGCCAATATTGAAGAAATGTCCACTATGTAATCAAGAGATTTAATGGAGAGGGATGGCATGGGTAAAGTTTAAAAAAAGGTTTTCGAGCCAATATGATATGAAAGAAATTTCCAACATATAAATCGATTTTTAACAGAAATCGGCTCTACAGTGAATAGTTGGAACAATTTTCCTTCCTAATGACTTCAGTTGTTACAGGTACACATGTTGGTTCTGTGTACACTGGAAACAAACTATCGACGCCGTAGACACTTGGTAAATTTATACATGGGATAAGAGCTAATATATATCATGAACTCACCACAAGTGATCCTTCTATAATCATCAACTCCCAAGGAAAGACGTCACATTATTTCGAAGGATGTGTGAACAAATGCAAAGCAAAACCCAAAATCATATCTAAGTAGGACCTAAGACAATGAAAAGGATTTTACAACAAAGACTAGAATGGCACTACAGCACAACAGGAAAGGACATAAATGGAAGACGAATTTCAGAGACAATGGAATAGAAGTGATTGATATGCAAATCGAATATCGTTGACCAAACGAGCGACATTGTAGACAACAATTTCGGTAACGATATATTTTTTTCATATATAATAGGATTCAATTAGACTTGAAAGGAAAGACTTATTTGGCTAAACAAAACAGCAAACATAAATTCTCTAATGGCAATGATCAAGACCTCATTATAGGTTTGGTCCAATCACACTACACATAAAGAAAAAAAAACAGCCATGAAGCTAAATGACAATGATTCGGTACTTGTTCAAATGGCACAATAAATATTTCATGTAAGTGTCATCACTAGATGAGGGAATTCAATGGATAAAAAAACGAACAAATTTAACAAATTTCAAATCAATCATGCACAAACTTGACAGGGATTTCACTCAACTCATTGTTCCATGAAAAGGGACAAATCTGTTGACAAATTTGGTATATGTATATCAGTTAAGGTGTATCAGAGAGTGGAAGATAAACACATTAGACTGGTGAGGGTGTTAAAAAATGAAAAAGAAAAAAAGAGATATATTCATCATTTTTTATCTAGAGGGTGATGATGTTGTCTCAGAGGGACCTCGCATTTGGAAGTAGCTACAAATGGCGGTGAAAAAAAGGATTTGCAAAACTGATGTAAAGTCCGTTAAATTGAGAGACGAAACATTTCTCTGCAAAATGTGATTGGATTGTGTTGATGCACCAGAAAAAGTATGAGCACAAAAGATTATTTAACAATTTAACGATTAATGTAATGAACGAAAAAAGTCATAAAATACAAGAACTATAAATATCAATTAAATTGTCCATTTATTATTCATTGTGACTTTTTAAAAAAAAAGTATTTTCATTAAGAATAAACTGAATGTAATTGAGAATACATAAAAACCGAGTAAACACAATCTAGTAGGGTTTTGTGTGCGTCTGAAAGAAATATACACGAGTTATAAACTAACTGTTTACAGATGTACAGGCTGCATTGAGGTATTTTAGTTCACACAGCATAATACTGGTGTTAACGGAGGAAGATGAAACACATTTCAACTCAACCAACATGTGTAATATTTGTGAAATAGAAATCATAATACAGCATATCATTACAGAACACAAAGTGCCTGATAATCATAATCGCATACATAGCATGTAAATACTGAGGTCCTCCTCTTAATGAATGTCACGTAAACCAATATACACGCCGCTATTAATTCATAAATTGTCTGGTTATGACAGCCACATTTCAAGCAGTTAGACAGGATCCTGATGTCTGGTTGTGACAGCCACATATTTATCAAGGAGTTAGACAAGATTCTTATGTCTGGTTATGACTGCCACCAGCCATATATTTATCATGGAGTTCACACAAGATCCTGATGTCTGGTTATGAAAGCCACATTTTTATCAAGGAGTTAGACAAGATCCTGATGTCTGGTTATAAAAGTCACATATGTATCAAGGAGTTAGACAAGATTCTGATTAGGCGATAATGATTATACTAAACAATCATGAAAGATAGATTGCATTAAGCAAGGCTTTAATAGTCAATAGGCTCATGAAAAAGAGAAATATATAAAATTTAAAAAAAGAAAGGTTTCTAGACAGTTTAAGAGTAATGGAACAATTGTTGGAAAAATCAGTTAATAAATTAGGTGACATGAAGCTTACATAAACTATTGGACGACATCTACGTTGCAACCTAAATATTTCAGAAATTATATTTATCCAAACGAGTACACTGACAACTTTAAAATTATTGAGTGAGGGTTTAATGAAATAGCTATACCACCGATGGACATGTTTTACTTAACTATATTCAACTTGAAAATATCCAGAGACGACTGTCAGTATGTTCAGGATATCATGGAACATTTTGAACTGAAAACACTCTGCAATTAGGGAACATTTAAAATGAAACATTCTTTGATAATGGAACATTTTGAACTGAAAACACTGTGATCTTGGAACATTTTAAACTGGAAACACTCTGTGAGCTTCAAGACTATTATGTAAAGAGATACTGGTGTTGTGTGATATTTTTGAGTTTAGAAGTGTATGTATGACAGCTTCAAACTTGATACTGAACACTGCTCTTGATTTAGCTAATGGTGCCGTTTTAAGTCAACAGGTCTGGAGTGAAATTCGATTTGGCAATGGCATAAAATATGGTATTGATAACTGAGAGTGGAAGTGAAATTAGTAATGCCTCAAATCTTGTTCTTCTACAATGAGGATAAAATGGTAAAAACCTGTAAATGACGGAAAATAAAACAAGTCTAAATCAAAATCCATCATCATGTGCCAAGGTGCTAAGAACATATGGGCCAACAAACTTTAGATAGGCATCTACTGAATAAATGGAATGGGGAGAAGAATATTTGCTATACATGAAACTGGTAATAATCCTGAGATTGATTTGGGAGAACTGAAAGAGTTATATCACTTCTACAGAGACTATCCACTGGCACCTAAAAACTTTTATCTTGCATAGCCGACATATTTAAAATTTAAAACAATTCACTGAACAAAAAGCAACTAAACCAATGAAACCACATTATTATGTACATTGAAAACAAAGACAAATATATAATTCACTTCAAAAACCAAAACTTTACCTAGAGTTTTCCTTTTTAAACAGTAATCATTGCTAAAATCCAACAAAGATTTCAATACAAGTTGGAGACCAAAAAAAACCCCACACATTATTTATTCAAAAAAGACTTTTCCAGTTTGATTAAACATGGTGTATTTAGTAAGCAGATGGAAAATGTGCCAAGCTAGAACACCTTTAAAAAATCCAAGCGAAAAGAAATGTTTGAAATGCCAGAATGACAATTATTTTCAAGGTAAAACAATAACAGATGATAATTTGCTTTTGCCTGTGATGAGAGACAAGAACACAAAATCAGCCTAACTGATTTGGATCAAAGTGAATAATTTATGAATTTTACAACTATAACCAAAAGACACAAACAATAAAAAACAGCTTGATGACAGAATTAAAGTTTTAACAATTTATTGTGCATCTATACTGAGACTGACAAACATTCTAAGTGACATAAAAAAACACAGCAATACATTCTTTGACAACAACAATTATTCAAAGGACATACTGAGCATACCAAATGTTACTGAGGCAATTTAAGTAAAGTGCCTTGCCCAAAGACACACCACGGCAACTGAACTGATTGGATGGTAAGATTTTAGCAATGATTACTGTTCAAACCTGTACCATTTTGGCCTCAGGGCTGTTCCATTAAAACATACATGGGACCCAGGGAAGGCACCTTTAAAATGGGGTACTCACCCATAGATGCAATTTAGAATTTTCTTGTCATTTTAATATGAACTCTATGAATCAAAGTATCCTGGCATACATTTTTTAAAAACTGCCTTCCCTTGGTACCACGTGTGTTTTAATGGAACAGCCCTCAAGTTGGGCAAGCTAACCCATGAGCCACTGTGGCTCCTGCCTTCATTTGTCATGTCTTATGCCATGCAGGAGAATGAATTGGATTTATTTTATATTCCCCTCAGAGCTTTTTTTTTTTGATGAAACTTAATTTTTATAGTATTAGAAAATCTGACTATTTATGCACAATGTGACTAGCTAATAAAGCTATTTGCAAGCAAGAAGAGGAAATTCATATGCTCATCAGAATAGATAGTTTGAATTTATGAAGATTTTTCAAGGATTTGCAGTAGCTAATGAAAAACTATCTCAATAGTACTGAGCAAAAGCTTGAAATTGGTGCTACCTAGCAGTGGTCAAGGTGAGGTATGTAGACAGAAAAGAATAGTGGGGAATGTATTTAAAGGAGAGACAAGATGCTCCATCCTGCTTGAAATTATTTACTAATCCCAGCCTAGACCTTTGAAAACTACAATTTTTACTCTGAATTCTGGTTTTTGGATGACTAATACTGATTAAAGCTCTCATCACCTTTGACGAGCTGTCTCACACAGTCTCTGAAATCAGACCCATGGGAGGAAGGTGCTAATTTCTGGATACTGAAAATAAAAACAAGTATGTACAATGACTTGTATGCAACCTATCAGAACTGTCCAGGATTGTTATAACTGAGAATATCTCCAATTTGATGATTTGTATGCAACCTATCAGAACTGTCCAGGATTGTTATACTGAGAATATCTCCAATTTTTGATGACTTGTATGCAACTTATCAGAACTGTCCGGGATTGTTATAACTGAGAATATCTCCAATTTGATGACTTGCATGTAACCTATCAGAACTGTCCAGGATTGTTATAACTGAGAATATCTCCAATTTCATGACTTGTATGCAACCTATTAGAGCTGTCCAGGATTGTTATAACTGAGAATATCTCCAATTTGATGACTTGTATGCAACCTATTAGAGCTGTCCAGGATTGTTATAACTGAGAATATCTCCAATTTAATGACTTGTATGCAACCTATCAGAACTGTCCAGGATTGTTATAACTGAGAATATCTCCAATTTGATGACTTGTATGCAACCTATTAGAACTGTCCAGGATTGTTATAACTGAGAATATCTCAATTTGATGACTTGTATGCAACCTATCAGAACTATCCGGATTGTTATAAATGAGAATATCTCCAATTTGATGACTTGTATGCAACCTATCAGAACTGTCCGGGATTGTTATAACTGAGACTATCTCCAATTTGATGACTTGTATGCAACCTATCAGAACTGTCCGGGATTGTTATAACTGAGAATATCTCCAATTTGATGACTTGCATGCAACCTATCAGAACTGTCCAGGATTGTTATAACTGAGAATATCTCCAATTTGATGACTTGTATGCAACCTATTAGAACTGTCCAGGACTGTTATAACTGAGAATATCTCCAATTTCATGACTTGTATGCAACCTATCAGAACTGTCCAATTTCATGACTTGTATGCAACCTATGAGAACTGTCCAGGATTGTTATAACTGAGAATATCTCCAATTTCATGACTTGTACGCAACCTATCAGAACTGTCCAAGATTGTTATAACTGAGAATATCTCCAATTTGATGACTTGTATGCAACCTATCAGAACTGTCCAGGATTGTTATAACTGAGAATATCTCCAATTTGATGACTTGTATGCAACCTATCAGAACTGTCCAGGATTGTTATAACTGAGAATATCTCCAATTTGATGACTTGTATGCAACCTATTAGAAATGTCCAGGATTGTTATAACTGAGAATATCTCCAATTTGATGACTTGTATGCAACCTATTAGAAATGTCCAGGATTGTTATAACTGAGAATATCTCCAATTTGATGACTTGTATGCAACCTATTAGAAATGTCCAGGATTGTTATAACTGAGAATATCTCCAATTTGATGACTTGTATGCAACCTATTAGAAATGTCCAGGATTGTTATAACTGAGAATATCTCCAATTTGATGACTTGTATGCAACCTATCAAAACTGTCCAGGATTGTTATAACTGAGAATATCTCCAATTTGATGACTTGTATGTGACCTATCAGAATTGTCCAGGATTGTTATAACTGAGAATATCTCCAATTTGATGACTTGTATGCAACCTACCAGAACTGTCCCGGATTGTTATAACTGAGAATATCTCCAATTTGATGACAATTTATAAGCCATAGGATTCAGATCTGTACTGTGAAGACTCAAACTGGTCAAGGTATATTTTTGGGAAACCATGAGAGTGTTGCTGTCACGGAATTTGTATAAATCCCTTCATTTATTAAATACATGTACTCGGGTATCGTTTTGTGTACAATGATACCCGAGGGTGATTTATGTATATTGTACATTATTTCAAAATAGTGAGTTCAGTTCATCCTATGCCACATGTGCGAAGTGTTTTCGATGGGAAAAACTGAATACTTCCAGCTCACAGACGATGTAGGCTGCATTGTCTGTGTATAAATGCCTCACCATAAGGAAATATCTTCACGTTATGGAACGTCTTGTCAGTAAGCAGTCTCCTTAGGGACTTGCGCATCTTCAGCTGTAGTGGTATGTAAGTTATTTATTAATTTCTTATGTACATTTTTTCTTATGTATATTTTAAGTTATAGCTACTGTACTACCACGTTTATTTTTGTATAATTTCTATGTAGCTTTGGCTTGTGTGGTATAATGCAAATATTTTCTATTCGTGTTTGTGACTTAGCAAGAGCATTATATTAGCAATATAAAGTTGCATTTTATTAAGAAACGTTTAGTACCATAGGATTATTATCGGACACGGATAGGTTCACTTCTGAACCTGTTTATTGCTTTGTAATGTTGTGCCAATAATGTAATTTGTATAGCTTACTATACATAACGTTATTACGTGTTATCGCATATGCCTGTGTCATGCATTGTACATGGTGTTGGATGTATTTTCAGCTGATCATAGTCAACGTGGTACCAGCTGTAGAGCTAACCACAGAAGTTCACCATAGCAGCTGTAAAACTGAACCACTGTAGCCATAGAGCTGAGTGAACAGTGTTGCTGGTCGAGAAGCAGGTGATCGGGCATTGCTGACCAAATTGGTTGGTGCTGATTGCTTGACTGACCAAGGAATTGAACAGTGGTTGGTGACTACCTATGCTGATTGATTGACTGACCAGTGTGACTGGTAGCCAAGTGTGCTAGTGACGGAGTGTTTTGTGTTACTCCATGCATGTAATCTTTTAGCTGTGGGCTAATTTTGGGGTTTGTTATACCTAGTGTTTTGGAAGTGTAAAGATATTTTGTATTATATCTATCCCTTTGTTTTCATCATTTTACTATTTGAGTAAAGTACCAAATTTTTCACTATTTGAGTGAATACATTTTACTATATGAGTAAAGTACGTCATTTTTTACTATTTTGAGTAAAACGCATCATTCTTTACATCTTGTGAAATTACTGTAAATTGTTTAGCTTTGTCCTTGTACTGTGTAAGGTCAATTATTTGTATTTATATTTGTTGCATTATTAGGTTCTTGCAGATTATGTTAATTTGTCCAATATTTGGGTCTTATATATGCATGTATTAATCATAATTCTTTTTTCATTCAAGCCATTCATCAATAAACACTGTATTTGTATCACCATCAAACGTATTCTGTTGTGAATCTGAAATCCAACCCGGTTATCTTGTTACAGTTGCTTCCTGTCATCTAGTAAAGCATCATGCTTCACACTGTGTTTCTGATGCTCAGATTACATATGGATGCTGCTCTCCACACTTCAAATACACTCTTCCCATACTTGTCAGGTCATAAAGCATCTAAATCACAATAAAAGGGTTGTGGCTTTGGTATCCACCCAGGCCAGCCTGATTCAGTTGCCTCATTGTGGCTTAGGTATCCACCCCGGCCTGCCTGACTCAGCTGCTTCAGTGTAGCTCTTTGTTCCTATTTCCTCAGCATGATATATTCAAATGTTTTAGAAGTACCATCAAAACCAACCAACAATCTACTTGCCTCAAACAAGAAACAAAAACAACAGATACCTTTTGTCTAAATTACAAGTTCTGTCTTAATCTCTTTTTGTGTATAAAGTCTGAGGCATCCATAAAGTTTGCAAATCAAAGCCTAGATTACCTTAGTAGTTAGTGCAGGTTTTACAAGCCACTAAAATATCCATGATCTTGTTTATATAAACCGACACAGAATAGCATCAATAAGAAATGTATCAGTTTATTCATAAATTAAAAAAGTCTTTACAGCATCAACAAGAAACATCATCAAAAGTTTATTCGTAAATAAAAACCATCCAGCACTGACAAGGAAACTGTTGACAGACATTACGCAATGAAAAAAATCATTCCATCAACTCAGTGAAGCTTTAGCTTTAGCCAGGTAAGCTCAGAACAAGTAACATGAAACTTTTCATTTTAAATTTAGTTTTATTGACCAGAATTCTTTAAGAATTGAATATCATTCTATTTAGATAGGAAAAGCTTTGATATTACAGGTAAATGATCTGATGCTGCCTCTAATCTGAAAAATAAATAAATCAATCAATAAATTAGGACAGATAAATAATTACTTAGAATTAAATCTATCAACTGATGAAAGCTCTAACAAAGAACTCCATAAACCAAGTCAAACTTCCAAAAAATTATATATAGATATATATATATATATATATATATATATATATATATATATATATATATATATATATATATATATATAAAACTTAATATAAAAAGTACCTGAATATAGATATTATGACATCAAAATGCATAGCTGCCAACCACAGAGTACAAAAATACTGACTACTTAGGACAAAAATACTGATTTTTACAACTTTGATGCCTATGTAACTATTTACAACGTCTACAATCATCAGCAAAGTAGGACAGTAACTTACTTAATTATTTAATGTCAAAGATGCATGCACTGTACTCTTGCACCTTCTGAACAGGGATCCTGTTCCATTCAGGTGCCCGTTCAGAAGGGGCACGAGTGCAGCACACTCACACTCAAACATGGGCTCTTGATAGGAGCCTTTTCTAACCTTGTTTTATTTACAATCATTATCAATTCCAATGTACCATCTTTCAATGATGATCTGAATTCTGTGCAATTTTCATCACTGAACTGTTTTTATTCTAGCACATGATTAATCCTTTGCAATTTTACTGTCTGGAAAAAGTGTGAAATAAATCACCAAAAACACTAGCAACTGAAAGAAGACAGTTCACTTGGTAAAAGAAATCTGGTAAAATGAACCACTGATCGAATTATATCAAGGTTCTCTCTTGTATTTATAAATGTTGTTAAGTTCATCTTAAAGCAGCAAGCTGATGTTTATTAGCTTTTATAAGCTGTTTTAGGTCATGGGTGCCTCCATGCCCAATAATGAAATCACAATTACACAATTTGCAAAACACAAAGTTTCTTTTCTGTACAATATGGTTTCACAAATCTAAACATGATGGCATAATTGTCCTTCCAGTTCTGTTTTCCTGGCAAAAATTCTGAATCTTCTGCTTCCCTTTTCAACATGATTAGAAGTTAAACATTATGAATATAAGATACAGTGATAGCAGCAACTGCTTTTTGTAATCCAATATGGTAGTTACAGACTGGTATGGTTTTGTTGATTTAAAAGAACCAATCATATTTTATAACTCTATATCCCATATACATGCAATACATTTACTCTCAAAACAGAACTGGATGCCCATTCTAAACAGACAATTGCAAGGAAATTTTTTGTTTTTTTTATTAACAAAATTGGATTTTTAACAAGAAAAACATACACCCGTATTCAGGTCCAAAATATGGGACAAATATGAGAAAAAGGGGACACTTGGCAGATATGCAGGATGTTTTACATTACGATATGATTCAACTCCTCTGAAATATGTGTCAAGATTGAAATTAAGAACAAATTTAGGTATTTCTCATTTCTCATGTAATGTTAAAAGATGTCCTACTTTTTGATTTAAAGCCTCAGTGGACAATAGAAAACATAGAGATAAATGGTAAGAACCACTTACCCATGGAAAGCTACTGGCAGCTTTCTCACATACCCAAATTGGCTGAACCCGAGACTTAAACCCATGTGGGGAGATGTGAGAGGGCAGTGATCAGTAAAGAAGAGTGCTTCAGACCATTCTCACTTGTATTAGAAGTACCATTTTGTTTTATTTAGTGTCATTCATAAGACATCTTCCTATGTAATTTTAATTATGACAGTATATATATATTGGACTAATATGTAAAATAAAACTTTATTGTATAAATCTTTCTTTTCCTTTATTAGGGGAGGTGTTAAGCATATTTTATATATTTTGTGTTTCACTTTTGTCCATGATTCAGACTAGAGTTTTGTGTATACATGATTTTTGTCATGTTTTTAAGTTATAAATGAGTTTCCTGATATTTGAATTCAAAGTCTGAATCATGGACAAAAGTGAAACACACAATATATATTAAATATGCATTTTTCATGATTACTGCATCTGTATGGGCTGGCTTCACAAGTGTCATATCCTGCTCCAGCTAGTGTCTGCATTAAAATGCTGTTCTAATGGGTTCTTCAACAAATAAGTATAAATACTGGACCTGAGCTTTCACATATGAAAACATGCAGTTACCTTTTAAGAGTTATGATAATAAAGATTACTTTGAGGGATTTGAGGTAACAGCTCCAGCAGCATGGCAAACCTTAAATTGCCCCTTTTAAGTGTCATCAATATAATCAGAAAAATATACTGTACTTTCAATATTGCCACTGTTTTCACTATCCATAATGGCCAAATGCTAATACACAAAGAAAATGTATTGAAATTATCAAGATTTTAAAATGTATTATATCACATGCACACTGTATGACAGAACTATGCTTTTTGCCCTCATTCTGAGTCAAATATCTGGGCGTATCTAATGATGAAAACAAAATGATGTATGATGTTTAAAGTTAAAATTAGTTATGATTATCATGGTTCCCACACTTTTCTAAAGATAAATTTCCAGGTCATTTCCAGGGTTTTTCCAGGAAGAAATTAATTGTTTCAAGGTTCACATATGACCATTAATGAATGGAATTAAAGAACATTTTAGATTATAAAACATGCATTTTCTAAATCTAAAGATGTTTCTCTTTCACGACTCTCCAAAACATCTAAGTCAGAAAAGATGATCATGTACAAAACCACAAAATGTATCACACGAAACAAGTTTGATTATATTCCTATAAATTGGCATGTAAAGTCATTTCAATGTACAGAATAAAAATTCTAACTTTATTTTGCTGACCTGCATTATGTTGCTAAGTGGGAACAACATAATGAACATAAATTAGTTTTGTTTCCTTTCAAACCTTTAGTTCTAAAGAATCCTATAGCAATATATATATATATATATATATATATATATATATATATATGCATCTTATAGAAAGTAAACATTTCCTATTACAGTATAGAAAAATAAACGCAAATAATTAGAATCTTGTCTTGTAACGAAAAGAGTTTAACCCTGAATTTATCTGTGCCAATAAAATCCCAAACAAGATTTTTCCAACAACCTAATCTCCTTAAGACGATCTGGTCAAAAATCCATCATTTAAAAAACATTTTCAAAAGGGTTGATTTAAATTGTGACAAAAGACCTTCAAAATTATATACTATTGTATAAACAAGGACTGAATTTTCGTAAAATCAACTTGTCTTCTTGTAATTCGTTAAACCAGCCCCCAAACCTGTATTGATACTGGGGCTCATATCGTTTTTTAATATATAATACAAGGGACGACAATTTCTCATTTCAGCTCTGAGATTCAACAATTCAGACTACAAATCTGGCTTAAAATGAATAGCAGTCTGTTTTCTAATAAAGGTTTCCTCCGAATATTCCCACCCCATTTTTCATATCTGGACATTTAGGTTGGGGTGTGGGGTTACTGCAATTGCATATAGAAAATTTGGAATTTGCCGCCACCGTGCAGTAGTGACATATGGTAGTCGCTTACCAGTGGGCCTAGAAGATTTAAACTTACGTTATATTGACTTATACCTGCATGAAATCGATAGGAAAATGATTAATTTTCTCAGAAATGGCAAGTATTATAATCATTATGTCTTTAATCCGCTGACAGACTAGATGAAATTACGGCATAGATGAAACCTGACCCGGTACTCACCATTTGCATGACTGATCACATGACTTCACAAATCTCAAAAGACGACATCAGAAGTCAATAGTCACATGATATCAACAACAACTTCTTTTTAATGTTGTTGTACAGAAATTCAATGATATTAAATGAAAGTCAGATACTTTTTGTAAAAACCAGCAAACTGGCCAGTCTGATTTATCAAGCAGACAGCACACGTCAACGTGGTAGTCATGTGATACAAGAAAACTCCAGAACTTGTTCTCGGAATATATTAATATGGAAAATGTTGTGTTCTTTCGTTTTTGTATTTTTATTACAACCAGTATGCGACTTTCATTTAATATTTTTTAAAAATTTTTTCTCTGCAACATTTGAAAATGTGGGTTGTTAGATTTGTGTGCTCATGCGACCAGCAATGCAAATCATGAGTACCAGGTCACATTTCATCAACACCGTAGTTTTATCTTGTCTTTCAGCAGATGAAGGACATAACAATTTTAATACTCACAATTTCTGAGAAAGTAAGTAATTTTCATATCAATTTCATGCATGTATCACTTGATCTAACAACGTTCAATGTTTGCTAGACCATCTGGCAAGTGGCTAAGCTTTGCCACCACCATGTTGGCCTCCTGTGATGCTAGACTGGTTTTCATACCTTGCATGTAAGGAAAGATACGGATACTGAGCTGACTTTGAAAATTAAAGTCTACTGGATGAATCTAATCCACTGCGCGTTTTGATTGACTCAGCATGTATGTTTATTGCAAGCACCCAAATGATCCATACTGCACCCTCCAAATATTCTGGCTAGAACTCGATAAATTTAACTCACAATCAGTTTAGTTATGGCTCAATTACGTGATTGTTTCGGGCATCAACTGGTGGCTGAAAATTCCCGGGTTTTTCCCAACTTTCATCAATATTTGCAAAATTCAAGGACTTTTCACGGTTGGGAAAAAAATTATCATTTCTCCCGACTTTTTCCCAATTTCCCGGTAGCGTGGGAACCCTGAATAATGAAAACAGTTACTGACCCTCTTTTGCCATCATCAATAACATCACACTTGAGTACTTCACAGCATCCTAAGCCATGTTTGAAGAAAATGTAATCAATCTGTAAGAAAAAATACCAACAGAAACATATTTTTTGCATTAAAAATATTTTGAAATGTAAAACATAGAAAATTATACTTTTAACATATATATCATGCTACTTCAGTGAGCAATGAAAAAATATCATGAACATTCCTGTCATGTAATAATTAATCTGATGTATCAAATGCATTTCTAAAACACAGATCAACCTTTCTGTGAGTCCATTCTTCTGTCACAGTGGCAATAACATCCAAGTTGAGAAAAAGAGTTTGATGTGTGTGCGTGTGTGTGTGTGGGTGGGTGGGTGGATGGGTGTGTAGGTGTGGTTGTGTGGGTGAATATGGCTATGGTCCCATGGTGGCTGAAAGCATGGATTGTGTTCAAAGTTACTCAAAGACATCAGGCTTCAAAAAATCTTTTTTCTTTAACTAGTCTCACATAAGATCAGGACAGATGGAGCCCTATGGCAAACTGAATAAATAAATGTAGATGAACGGTGGTTATAAGTCATTAGGCAATTTTATCAGGACAGGATTGTAACTCTGTCGAAATGGCATCAACCTGTTGTTTTTAAAATGAAGATTTACAGCAAATACAGCACGTACGAAACAAAAATATAAACACAAGAGCATTCATAAACTGCTAAAGAATACCAATTGTAGTTGTTCAAAAAACATTAAGTTAAACATGGTCAAAACCTGCTGCTAAATACAGCAATACGATCATCTTGATACTGATGATGTTTTGAAAGTGTTCAACAGATACTGATGTTTGAACATTGAACAGCTCAAACTGACTTCTTTAATTTGCTCCATTGAGATTGAAAAGATGACCCTAAAACCAGTGTAAAATCTGGAAAATAAATATGTATACTTGTTTTCTAAATTGGCAAAGGCAGAACTGCCAACCCTGATGAGTCCGTCTCAGTAAGGCAGTTGATTTTTCTCCGTAAGATGGACAGTTTTCTGTAAGGTGTAACAAAATATCAATAACTGCTATTGTAAAGCTGGAAAACGTAAATAAAAGTTCGACGCAGCGATGATAAACATCATGTTCAACTGAAAAGTTTGTAAAGTACACGTAGACTTTATTTACCACTAGTACAGTTGCACAAACTTTAGTTCCAAACCCTATGCAACTCAATGGCTTGTTGCTATCTCTCAACTTGATGTAATTCGTGGAAATTCTTAATCCATTTCACATCATGACAGCAATCATATCTCCCGCCACGAGACATACTCAAATTAGCACGTGATGTCCAATAAACGTAATTGTGTCCTTTCCAGCTTGTATTCACAAGAATCTGAATACTTCTTTTTATTCTTCTATGTTAATTATTAACACTTTTTTAGAAGCTTATTTTCCCTTTCGTCTTAAACATGCATCGCTTTCAGGACACCATTTTAAAAAATTCTATAATCAAGTTTGACCATGCAGACGCTTTGAATGAACAAATAGGTGCAGTTTAATGCATCTGGGGTGCTGCTTTAAAGTTAGTCTGGTTCCCTGACTAATTTTACTAATTGTAATATGAAACCCAGATCCAAATCAAACATGGATGAACCATTTATCCGGATTTTTCGGCAATGATCTTTTCTGTAGTTTTTGCTTGTATGCCGTAATTCCATATTTTAAGGGTAATTTTCGTAAGACTTACGGCAAAATCGTAAGAGTTGGCAGATCTGCAAAGGTCATAAACACTTACTTTTCACAAATGCACTTATTAATAGTGAAATATGCTGTATATTACAAAACAACTATTTTGAGGTTTCAATAGTTACACTTGCCAAACAGACTGTAATTGTGCAATATGCATACTGTATATCTGATTTAGTTAATCTGTAATTCAATGCTATGTGTATATATTTTTATACAAAAATCCTTTAAGGTTCATGTCATGTATGTTTTATTTACAGCATTACTGATACACAGAATTTAAAACAAGAAAGCCACAACCTGCATGTCTAGCCACAACCTGCATGTCTAGCGCACAAATAAAGTATTGCAGCAAAATGTTGATGATGAGATTCTATGAAGGCATTTAGGAAAAGTATGCAAATAAAAATCTTTAACCAAACCTAACAAATTGCTGACTCTAATGTCTCTGGAAAAGATACTGCTGTGCCTTACTTTGCACTAATCAGGGTTCACTTACTGGAAGGTGAAACTACGATGCAAATATAATACTGTTACCCGTTTTGATAAAGTTATTTCTAATGCATTGTATGTGTATCCCAGCTGTCTATCATGGTTGTGATACAGCCACAAGTCTGTCAAAATGGGAAGGTCTTCACCATCAAAGACTGACTTTCCTCTCAGATATCTGCCAAAGAAAGGAATTAACAATGTTTGGTTTAAAAAAATCCTACATATTTACATTGTTTCATTATTTTTACATGAATCATAATCTACTGATAATATAAAGCCCATGTATAGCAAAGCTCACTTGATGCTTCAATTAACCAGACTTCACAGTGGGGGACTTAATCCTTCCAATCCTGCTCTGTGATAATGCTCTACAGTAATGGAGGGATAAATACTTACAAATCAGTAGGAGTGAAACGATTCATTTATATACTGATGCATGAAAACTTTTGCTATATCAATACACATATTGATACAAGAGGTGGAAAATCGACACAAAACGATACTTACTGCAGTCAAGTTATTATCATCTTCAGCAGTCATCAATAATCAGTCACTGTTATTCTTTAAACTGAGAATTCATCGGAGAGAGCTGTTGCAGGAACAGGCACTCATTTATATTAGTAGGAAAAAAAAGACTTGACAACACTCACACACCTTCTTCAAATTAACACAAAGTGATGTTGATCTTAATATGCAGCACCCCAAATTCCATGCTATTATTTTTAAACATAGAATGAAGTACTTTACTCATCATTTATTAACCACTTTTACATGAAATTTCTTAGTTGATTTATATCTGGTCTACTTAGGTCGAATTTGAAAACTACACTACTGGTGAAACACAGTGAAATATGTTACACTGAATTTTCATTGGTGGTTCTTGTTTGTTCTGGTCCTGGGGAAATGATAACCATCAATCAGAGCTTAAATGTAGCTTATTCACTGCATCACAGACAGGAAGTACTGGCAAAGCAACAGAGAAACTTAGCACAAAACTGACCATTAATTGTTCTGTAATGTACTTAATCTGAGATGCTGCCAGGGTATGCACATTGCATTAAATCTTTACAAATTTGCACACTTGGAGAGCAGTGATGCACTAGAACTCTGGCAAATTAGATGAAAGTTGCATATATGAAAATGTACTTGGCAGAGTATACAGGTTTTATTTAACCATTCACCCTTAAAGTGCTTTTAGCCACATCAGTCACACCAGTAGATGTATCCTAGCACTTGTTGCGACATCTGCTTATTGGGTAAACAACTATTTACACATCTGGATTCATGAGCTGGACATGATTGGTTGATAAACTGAACTGATGGCACATTGTGCCCTGGAACAAGCATTATGTTGAAGTTTGAACCTAACATCAAAGATGTTTTACAAATGCAAACCCAAACCCAAAATGGCTGATTCTCAGCGTGGTTCATCTTCTGATGATGACTTTGTTCGCAAATAAAGGCTGATGATAGTCATGATACAGTAATTTTAAAACTGTGAAGTATATCAGATTATTGGAGCCAGTGTAACAGCCAATTCCTTTGCCCACGCTAAACGTTTCCCTGGGGAAAAAATCAGCTAGCTGATTTTTTCCCAAGGGACAGAATTGGCTAGCTGATTTTTTCCCCAGGGAAAGAGTTTGAAGACAGCTGACACCTTTAAATGCAAATATATTCAAGCATACACTCTAACAAGGAAGAATCCTCACAGACAGGGTCAATTAATTAGCCAAGTACTATGCAGTTCTTCTAATGAAATCTAATCACTCACTGGATGGATAAATGACCTTGACAGAATATGGACATATCAATATATTAATTAGCTTAACAAGAAGTGTTAAATTGTTTTTTGCTTTCTGGGCAATAGATCCAGACTCTGTACATTTTATATGAGTAACTTAGAATTATTTTGCATAACAATATTATATTATGATTACCAATATTTTAATGTACTACTTACCAGAATGAAAGTTTGCTAGGACTATTGATACTTCATTTCTTCTAAGAACACGGCAGTTATCTTTGTAGAGTAAAACCTTTAGCCTTAATGTGAAGGCTGCACATTTCACTCTTTCTATTGTTGAGATCTTTGATATCTGCCAGATATGTAGCATAGGTGCCACAATACTATATCAATGTACGACTTGTCATCCATGATTGTCAGTCAAGATGTAATAATATTAAGGTTATTCAAATTTATTTATACCAAGATCTGATGCCACTAGATGCTCTTAGAAATGGGATCATGGAAAAATTTCCTATAGGGAACAGCTGGAATTACCTGTGATAATTACTCTGTTCACATCATATGGCATTCTGGTTGGTTTTGCAATATACAAGTTTCATGGCTGTATTTGTATTTCAAATGACACCACCCTTCCCTGATACCTTGAACACCCATAATATCAGAACAATAACATTCACCTGTAATGATCACACCTGTGACACTTATGTTTAATATACATACAGTAAGGATCACCTAGAATACTTGAGAAAAATTGGTTACAAATTTCTTATGTTTTCTTTCTAATTAGCAATTTCAATAAAATACACAATTATTTAACTTTACACATGCTAATAAAAAACTGACAAATTGGGACAATCATATTTCTTCCAAATGATAATTCAAAATAGTTATTATTTCCTCATTTTAGATTCTAACTATAAAAAAAATCTAAACAAAATAATAAAAACAAATAAACCCTCTCAACGAAGAAAGGGCATTAATACATTATTTGTTAATATGGAGGTTGTAACATAAATATTTATTTTAATACAGTTAGTTTTAAAAGCAAATATATTCATGGGGGGGGGGATTTGCTTTTATAAAAATTTTTAAAAAGTTAGTATCTGTTTTTATAAATTTAGTTTTGCTAATTAATTGTTTTAGTGTATAAAAGGTGTAATTAAGGTGAGGGAAAGGATCACCTAACCAATTCTTTACCCGTGGGGGGGGGGGAGGAAAACTTTCTGCTGGAGGGGAAAAGAATTGCCTAGCCAGTTGTTTTGGAGTGGAGAAAGAATCACCTAACCAATTCTTTCCCCCATGGTGGGGGGGGTCTTGCAGCTGGAGGGGGTTAAGAATTGGCTAGCCAGTTGTTTTCCCCAGAGAAAGAATTGGCTAGCTGATTCTTTTCCCAGGGAAAAAAAAATCAGCTAGCCTATTCTTTCCCCAGAGAAGCTTTTAGAGGGGGATAAATTTGACTACTACACAGGGAAACACTAGTGGGTGATTTTGAGCCAGAAAATGGTTATAAATATTAGTCTGATGTATATGCTGGATCGACAAAAATAGACTGCATGCCAGCCAACTGAAGAAAAGGTAGAATACCAAACCAAATAAAAATACAGACAATTTAAAAGCTGAATGCAATTTTATCCTAAAACAACTCTTTATTCCTACTGGGTTAAAATAAATCAAAATGAATAAATTAAATTAAGAAATAGAGACATTTATTTTGATTAAAATACATATGTATGGTGACTATGGCGAGTCTTGCATCTAATCAAATGGAGCAGCCTTAAATGACCTATAAATTGTTGAATAAAAATTACTAACAACTAACAGGTAGTCTGTTTGTGAGCATTTCTGTTATGTTGTCATGGATGACAATGACATAAATAAATGCTAAGTATGTGCTAAATCTGACTGACATTGACACTACTGATTGACATTGGAAAAGCCAATGAACAAAGACACCCCCCATGGAAAGACAGAGACTCAATAGTGATTTACAAATGGATACCATTTGAAGAGTCAGTCATTTTTATTTCGATTCCATATGTAGACCCAAAAAAATCATTTCAAAAGTCTTTAATATTCAATACATGCATATTAAGAAACGGCTGATCAACTTCTCTTGCAATAACTTTACACTTTTTACACCCACCCACCCCCAGAAAACACAGAATTTACTTTCGAATGCAAACAACATGCTTGGTCCTCAAGCAGTAATGGTACAGTCACATGGCTGAATACAAAGAAGTCTGAACTTGACTAACTCTGACATATACACTCTAAGGGATCTACCATTAATTTATCGGGCTATGATGTTCTTTCCAATAGGGATATTTGTTTCTTTTAACAACAGATAAATTGGTTTCAAATAAAATAAGTAACAGAATAAAGTCTTTATTATACTTCAGATCTGGGCAAGAAAATTACAACAAACAGTACTTGACTTATGCAGGTTATTAGTGTGTGTGTATGTGTGTGTGTGAGTGATTTGGATTTTTAATGTAGCTTTACAAATTTTTCAGTCATATCACTATGACGTCTGCAGTGTAGCAGTTTATAGTGATGTCTAGCACTGGAGCATCATGCTGTAGACATGTAGCATGATGTCCCAAACAGTCACATTATCCTGACACCAGGCTGACCAGTCCTAACACTAACCTCTTAATGCTCAGCACATATCTAGGAAGCTGCAAGTACTATTTTTATAAGTCTTCGGTATAACTTGGCCGGGGTTTGACCTACCGCATCTGAGGTGGACGTTCTAACCACTTAGGCCACCAGAGCAGATGAAAATCTTCAAAAAGCGTACATTTGAACCTACATGTATCTAGTATGACTTTTGCAACCATTTGTGATTTCAACCCACACCATTAAGTGTGGAGAATTAGAACATTGTGAGAGTTGGGGTGGTTCAAATACACCTCAATGTTATGCACAGCCATTTGTTTCAGTTAAGAATGGCAAAATATGAACAAAACAACACACACACACACATCAACATTCTAATAATATTTAAACACTTACAATGTTATATATATATATGCATTTAAAGTGTTGGTATAAAGCAATTTGATATACCAATACTATTGGTATATCAAATTGTGATCCGCCCATGGCG
>JAECUM010096269.1:0-11992 GCA_016617855.1 Megalonaias nervosa
TATATCTTGATTTATATGTTTCAATTTTTTTATTTGGAGGAGTACGATATTTGTAACATTCAGTAAGAATTAACGGTTTACAAATAAGAAATGCATAGAGGATATTTGCGATTGTTGAGTAGATTTACGGAAATATTTCATGAGTGATGTGTAAGCATTGTGGTGTCATGATTTTCTTTTCAATATATTTTTCAAATGTCAAAAACCATTGATTTGCATGGATTTTCTCCATTCTTTGCCAAAGCGATTGACAGCTACATTACTGCATATATAAAAAACACAAATTCCTAAATGTTACAATAATTTTACGACGACGACGTTTTAGAGTGTTTTACTTTGTACATATCATGTATGGAATTGCGTAGTTTGTCATATTAATGACTGTTCAAACAAAAATGAAGAGATTTTTATTTGTGTTAATACATGCGCAGACTTATACTGTTTGGGTGTGGTAATGTGGAAACACACACAGCTGTTGGATCTGCCAGACATCGGAGTATAACGTCTTTAAACAAAACTTTTTTAATGATTTTGAGTTTACGTATAAGGATTTTAGTTCTTTGGGCTTTTGTTTCGTTTTTACATTCAAACGGGAATGTGTGCGTCCTGGTAAGCTTGCATTCAAATTCGGAAGCAGTCGATACATCTAAACTTCGAATGCCACTTAATGTCGGTTTTCAATCAACACTAATCAATGCCCGATTTATCCAATGACAATTGTGATGCGAGTTAAAATTGCAGCCTAAGAGCGATTATTACAATATTTAATTTCGATTATTTTCGTAAAAACTGGGTACGTTTGCCGTTAGTATTACGCATATACAATATGGGTCACACAGAGCAGCAGGTCATGTAAGTTCCGTCACTAACAGTTTCCATGATTGTTGTAGAAAACAAATTATAAAAAGTTAATACTTGAAGTCTACATTTTTTTTTCTGTTTACAGATCGAATTAGGCATTCCTTCATGGAACCTCTTTGATTGCATACGTATAAGCTAGTGAGTCTGCTTTCACATTTTAAGATCTGTTCATCTTGATGTGTGGAGGGAGAGAGAGAAGGAATAAAAGAAGAAAAATGAAATAGGACTCAACATGGAAATACAGGTTTGAATAACATATATAAGGACATATGTGTTTCCTAAATTGGAAAAGAAATTAGTTCCAATAGAGATATAAGCCACCACGGCGATATAATTTTTTCTTCAACTGATATCGTTCAAGATCTAACAATACAATCAATCCATTTCCCTATATATTCTTACGCGTGTATCAAAATTTAAATATAGTATCAACTCTTTTTCTCGTACTTTATACTTTGTCTTGTTGAATGCTAATAAGGAAAATTCAGTTTGGTGATACTTTCAAAGAAATAAAAGAAAACAAAAATCTAGCAGAATTATAATAACAAAGAAGAAAACTTATATTTAGAAAAGTGCAATATTCTTGATGTTAAGGAAGACCTTCCTTTGATTCCCCAACCAAATTATGTTTGTTTCATTCTGTACGTGACGAAAATTAATATGATGTAGATAGAAATTCTCCGTTGCTTGGTAACAGTGATAATGTACTGAAGTTTATACTATGTTTATGTTCAAGGAATAAAACGATGTTTTACTTCGCCGCACTTGACTGTGTTTATTGACCACTAACACTTCAACAGCACACATGAATTTGAAAAACTAGACATTTACATACACCAAACAGCAACGTAATTTAGTGACGTTCTAAAGAAAAAATGTACCGAACGAAATTTAAATTCTCTGTCAGCCTCATCTTTCTGCCTGTTTATATTTGAACGACAAAATCAGTTGTATTGATAGAAAATAATTAGTTTTGAACATTCAGAGCTGCTTTTACCACCTCAAAAATAAAAATTAAAGTTCATTGCTTTCTCATTCCACATTGCAGATATAATTCCACTGAAGAATTCCGCCTGCATTGTTGTTGTTGTTGTTGCTGTTTTGGTTTAACATCATTTTTAAGCGCATGATAGGTAATACATGGCGGCCAGTATAATTAGCGGAGGAAGAACCCGTGAAAACCCCAGTAAGAACCACCGACCCACTGGAAGCTACTGGCACGTTTTCTCACACACCCACATTGGCCGAGCCTGTGACTCGAACACACGCGGACAGAGGTGAGATGGCAATGATCAGTAAAAGGCGAGTGTTACATCACTCGTCCACCTGCTGCCGTGTATTTTTTTGTAAAAATCTGCAAAACAGTCTCTTTTCCTTTTCTTTTTACACTGCTTATTGAAAATATATAATACAAAAGACTGATAAACGTGCTCTTTGATTGCTTAGATATACATGAAAGGTTGGATGAATTGTTAGGCAGATACTCATTTTGATGCTGCTGCTGTTGATAATGATGATGATGATGATGATGATGGCGATGACGTCTTGGTGTCAAGTCTTGACAAAGAACACCGATTTTATTAAAGTCTACTCACTCAAGTCTTGACAAAGAACACCGATTTTATTAAAGTCTACTCACTCAAGTCTTGACAAAGAACACCGATTTTATTAAAGTCTACTCACTCAAGTCTTGACAAAGAACACCGATTTTATTAAAGTCTACTCACTCAAGTCTTGACAAAGAACACCGATTTTATTAAAGTCTACTCACTCAAGTCTTGACAAAGAACACCGATTTTATTAAAGTCTACTCACTCAAGTCTTGACAAAGAACACCGATTTTATTAAAGTCTACTCACTCAAGTCTTGACAAAGAACACCGATTTTATTAAAGTCTACTCACTCAAGTCTTGACAAAGAACACCGATTTTATTAAAGTCTACTCACTCAAGTCTTGACAAAGAACACCGATTTTATTAAAGTCTACTCACTCAAGTCTTGACAAAGAACACCGATTTTATTAAAGTCTACTCACTCAAGTCTTGACAAAGAACACCGATTTTATTAAAGTCTACTCACTCAAGTCTTGACAAAGAACACTGATTTTTTTAAAGTCTACTCACTCAAGTCTTGACAATGAATTGTTTCCTTCAGAAGCCCAAATTCATATCCTATTTTTTTTAAATCTGTTAGCTGTTTTGCTTCTGGGGCATTTAATAGGCCCTGCGATACTCAAATAATGGCATAAGTGTTCGTCTGACGCTTCTCTCTCTCTCTCTCTCTCTCTCTCTCTCTCTCTCTCTCTCTCTCTTTTAACTCAGTGGATACATTATTTAGTTTTCAATTTTTAAAATTACCTTTATAATTCATTTAAAGTGTAAATCAGCACGCAACAAATCACATGATTACTAAAGATACTAGTGTGATTATCACAGAGAATAGTAAGCCACATGATTAGCATAGAAATTAGCAAATTACATGATTACCATATAAATTAGTAAATCAGATGATTACCATAGAAACTAGTAAACCAAATGATTACTACAAAGACTAGTTTATTAGTAAACCACACGATTACCACAGAGATTTGTAAACCACATGATTACCATAGCGGTTTGTAAACCATATAATTACCATAGAGATTTGTAAACCATACAGGTACTATAGAGATTTGCAAACCACATGATTACCATAGAGATTTGTAAACCACATGATTACCATATATATTTTTAAACCACATGATTACCACATAGATTAGTAAACCACATGATTACCACAAATAATAGTAAATCGCATGATTAACACAGAGATTAGTAAACCACATGATTATCACAGAGACTAGTAAACCACACAATTACCACAGAGATTAGTAAACCACATGATTACCATATAGACTAGTAAACCATGTGATGACCATATAGAGTAGTAAACCACATGATTGCCATTTAGACTAGTAAACCACATGATTACTATAGATACTAATAAACCATATGATTACCACAAAGATTAATAAACCACATGATTACTAAAGAGACTAGCAAACAAGATGATTACCGTAGACTAGTAAACCACATGATTACTGTATAGAAGTAGTAGAATATTTCTTTCTATTCAAAGCTTGGTGAATTGAAAGTAGAGAAATAGCAAGAAATGAAACGTCTGTAGTAAATTGTTTTCTCTCTGTTCATATATCTTGGCTGTTGATATTCAAAAGCTCTGACATCTCCATTGCCAATTTCGGCTTTAGCAGAATCTTGCCTAGTTCTTGCCAATAGAGTTTCTGTGATTCTGTCTTTCGATCTCTCCGGTATTAAACCAGCTTTTGAAGGAGGTATTTGATGATGACAGAATAAAATCTATGATGAATAAACAATGTAGAAATTATACAAACTGAGAAAGGGAGTCAGATCAAAACTGAAGGTTATTGCCATTTATTCAAAATTAGAGTCGGGGTGCGTGTGTTGTAACAATAATAAAGGTTCGACATCAAATTCCATAACGTTTTATGCAAAAATAAATACTGTTGTATCGTTGCATCCTTTCAGAATATGTCTCTGAACTCCATTTGGTCAGCATACCGTTTTATTTTTTAACTGGAAATCATTGACGTTTACTAGCCCCAGAAAACCAAACAGAATCTTCGCATATAAATATGGTGACAGATTCATTTGTTCTATAGTGAGTTTAAGATGGTGTGACATTTGCATGTCAGTGTGAGATAATTCAAAAGAATTAAACCGATAATAATGATAGTTGTGATTCTGAGAGAGAGAGAGAGAGAGAGAGAGAGAGAGAGAGAGAGAGAGAGAGAGAGAGAGAGAGAGAGAGAGAGAGAGAGAGAGTCATTGATACCGCTGGGTCCTGCTGTTATTGATACCGCTGGGTCAGTGTGAACTTACCCTGCTCCATCCCTGTGATGCTTACACGTATTCCGACTATGAGATTTGAACAACCTATTTTGTCAGAAGCTGCATATTAAATTATAATGTCCCCCTTTCGTTTAAACCATTATATACGTCTATATTTTACCAAAGAACAATGCGACCAAGCCGAGTTATTAACTTTTTGAACGTTAACTCAAAAATGTATGTTAGTAACTTAAAAATTCAAGATACTATTTCAAAAGTTCAAGATTTTAGCTCGAATCTTCCAGACGATAAGTCGAACTTTTGAGGCACTAACTCGACATTTCCTTACCTGATTCTATATCAGATTTCGAAATATTAACACGAAAATTCGCGTTCGAAATCTCAAAATTTTTATTTAATGTCTGGAAATTTCGAATTAGATTTTGCAGAGAAATAGCTGCCCTGCTCAAATATTCATGCATTTGTTACAATAGATAACCTACTCCTGCTCAACCACTTATGTTATTTTATGAAAAGTGGCAATCTCTATACCACAATTCAACATCAAAGAGAATAAATGACACAGGCGGGATGAAATGATGAGTTCAAATTCAACCCACTCATTATCTGATGTGTGTTGGGCTTAATCTGTTTTCCAAACTCAACGTATATCAGTTGAATGCATTATGTGCTTTTACTCCAGGAATCAAATAAGAACACTTGCAAGAACTGGCATCAATATTTAACCATGGTGTATCTTATATTAGAGAACATGGTGTATGTTGTATCATGTATTAGAGAACATGGTGTATGTTTTGTATCGTGTATTAGAGAACATGGTGTATGTTGTATCGTGTATTAGAGAACATGGTATATGGTTCATCGTGTATTAGAGAACATGGTGTATGGTGTTTCGTGTATTAGAGAACATGGTGTATGTTTTGTATCGTGTATTAGAGAACATGGTGTATGTTGTATCGTGTATTAGAGAACATGGTGTAGGGTGTATCGTGTATTAGAGAACATGGTATATGATTCATCGTGTATTAGAGAACATGGTGTATGTTGTATGGTGTATTAGAGAACATGGTGTATGGTGTATCGTATATTAGAGAACATGGTATATGGTTCATCGTGTATTAGAGAACATGGTGTATGGTGTATTGTGTATTAAAGAACATGGTGTACGGTGTCTCGTGTATAAGAGAACATATTGGTATGGTTTATATTTTAGGTTTGTGTTTCAGTGAGAAACATCATGCTGAACAAATTCATCACTTCCCATTTGACCGCACCGGTGGCCTAGTGGTTAGAGCATCCGCCTCGGATGCGGGAGGTCACGGATTCGAACCCAGGCCCAGTCATACCAAAGACTTATAAAAATGGTACTAACAGCTGCCTCGCTAGGCACTCAGCGTTAAGAGGTAAGTGTTAGGACTGGTCGGCCTGGTGTCAGGGTAATGTGACTGGGTGGGACATCATGCTACATGTCTCGGGCATGATGCCTCAGTGCTAGACATCACTATAAACTGTCACACTGCAGACTTCATAGCAATATGACTGAAATATTGTTAAAGCTGCGGTAAAAATCCAAATCACACACACACACACACACACACACACACACACACACACACACACACACCCCATTATGGGTTTTGAAATTATTCATTGCCGATCACAACTTAAGGAAAGCAATATCATCCCAGCACCGTATTATCCAATAGGTACAGTAGGAACTGTGCCTAGGATCTATGAAACCATGTTACTGAAACGCGTGTACACAAAGAGACAGTCATGTCAATGTCAATCGTTTTACTAACGAAGTGCCTAGGCCGTTCAAGGACCTTAAGCCAATGATAATCACTCAACGATTTTTCTTGATATTGTCGCAATAATTTCCACCAGTTTCTTAAGCAATGTAAAGCATAAATCTATTTACTAATTGAAAATGCAAACACTCTTGCTATCGTTTGTCACCTTTCAATGAAATCTTCCTCTTCTTGAAGAAAGTTTTCTTGTGTTGAACTCCAGAAATTACACAATGCAGAAATTAATGCTATGTTGGAAATATAGAATGATGTGATAATGTTTTATACTTTTGTAACACAGGGTTGCAGAAGTTTCATCAAGTTTAGCCGCTAACTGAGGTTCATCAGATATATAGGCAAAACGGAAACAACAAAGACATATCATGGTGGTGGTCCTCTGAGTAAAGATTTTTTTTAATAAAAAATTTAATTTTTTAAAACTTGTACCTTCCCCTAAGGCAGCTACATTGCATTTTGGTTCCAAGATGATTTGGCAATATCCCATGCCCCTTATTGCAAGAGGCCCCCGGCTTCGGGTCATTCACCTCCACATACATTAAGGAAGATTAATTGGAATCTAGCATCTTAATATCAAGTAGGTATGATAAATAAGTTATTCGTAATGTAGCCACAAAGTCTCATTTTCTTCGTCCTCTCATAAACGATCACTCTTTTGATAAGCACAGGGTTTACTCGGTGCATGTTTTCTTAACAATCTTTGCTTGAAAATTTTTAAAATAAATGTCTTTGGCAATATAATTAGCCATACATCAAGGGCGGATGAAAGAATATCGTTATGGGGAAGCCTAAACAATTATGGAAGAGGTATATGGTATGGGTTCCTTAGTGGGTTTCAAGGAACGAAGCCCCCGAAATCTCTTGCATTTAAGCGTTTCCAAGGCATAATGTTTTGAATCATCAACTGTAAAGAAAATTTACTCATTTTGTTTCCTATTTTTTTTGGGGGGGGGGGAGGGGGACAGTTTGATGGGAGTTTTTGCAATGACCGTAATTTTTATTGCCGAAAGTATTTGGGGATATCGATAATTAATACGGGAAATTGATTTTCCCACATACTCTTGATCTTCATACTAAATATTATTTTTTTAATAGTTATAACTTTCAAATAGATATATAGATAAGGTACAGGGGAATTATTTTTATACTTGAAAAGTCCACACAGATATCGAAGAAACACACAGGGGTATTTTTGATACTTGAAAAGTCCACACAGATATCAAGGTAACGCACAGGGGTATTTTTTATATTTGAAAAGTCCACACAGATATCAAAGTAACGCTCAGCGGTATATTTTATACTTGAAACGCCGAATCAGATGTAAAATTAACGCACAAGGATATTTTTGTATTTGAAACGTCCAAACAGATGGAAAAAATACCGCACATGGGTATTTTTTTATACTTGATACGTCTAAAACGTTGTAAAAATAATGCACAGGGTTTTTTTTATGCTTGGAGCGAATAAACGGATGAACAAATAACGCACAAGGGTATTTTCTATACAGATGTAAATTTAACGCACAGGGTATTTTTATATGTGACACTTTCAAACTTATGTAAAAATAACGCATAGGGGTATTTTTTATACTCGAAACGTACAAACAGATACAAAAAATGACTCGTAGGGGTATTTGTTATGCTTGAAACGTGCAAGCAGATGCACAAATATCGCACAGCGGTATTTTCTTATACTTGAAACGCCCGAACAGATAGAAAAATAACCCACAGAGATATTTTTTAAACTTTAACCGTTGAAACAGATGAAAAAATAATTCATATGGGTATTATTACACTTGCCACGTCCAAACAGATGTAAAAATAACGCACAAGAATGACACACATGCCGCAGCTTTGATTTAGCGGATTCCTCTTTCTGATGGTTTTATTGGTTTCTTACTCTTCAATAAATAAATGATTCTTAATGAGGTAACATTTGTGAAAGTTTGTTGGAGATGACAAAAAGATCAGCAGAAAGTGGATCCGGAGAGAACCGTAATTCCAAATATCACACCTCGATAGCTTCCTCTCACGCGAGGACCACCTGGTCCATGCTTATTAGTTACCCATTTGACCAATCTTTGACTCTCTTCCTTCTCTTTCGATAGGTCGTCGGTAGCTTAGTCAGGTTTGACTGTAACCTGTTCTTAAGTCTTGACTTCCAGAGTTGGTTGATTCCACTATGCCCTTGTGCTGGAGTCTACTCTCTGCCTATTAAATTGAAGGGGAAACTGATTACTTTTTGCCAATTCCGACTTCAACACCTTCTTTTACTGCGAGTGCTTCAGCATCATAAAAAATACCCTTGCTTTGGCAACGTGTACTCTTCCACCACGGATGCCAATGGTAGTCGGATCATTCCAGATCTGGTGTAGAGATGAACTCCAACGAATGACGTTTAGACTACATGCCATCTGCGCAAATACTTGCTCATTGTTCCTTCTAAGCTTTCCACAGTTGTCGTTGCAATATTGCATAACATTAATAGTCATACCAGTCTAGACAGTAGTCCGTTCTGGTAGATCCATGCCTTAAAGTTCCAGGAAAGTCACGATCTTCCATATCCCTTCTTTTACATAGTTCTTTAACCCTCTGATGTTGTTTGCGTCTTTCAGCATCGCATCAAACCACTTGCTAAGGTATTTGATAGGATTATTCAGGACAGATAGGATCGCCCCATCTTGGAAAATGTTAACAAACTGGGAAGTGCCCGACCTTTTCCTATCATAAAGCTCATGGACTTCCTTAGCTTACATTTCATGCGAACCCATCATACCGTCTCCTCCTAAGTGATATCAACACCAATCTTGCCTGGACATGTGTTTCAGTGGTGACTGACAGGTATGCATGAATGCACTGTTGGCGCATACTCGTATCCCTGCCATTGTCTTTTGTTGTCTACTGTTCTGCAACTTTGATTATGAAGTTATGCGGTGGCAAATAGTATAACAGAGATGATACACTATGTGATGATCCATATTTCAAATGCAATCTTAGCTGGATGTTGCTGTACTACTTTCTGATTAACTGCCGTACACTCTTTGGTATATGATAATAGTCAAGAGCTAATTCAATAATCTTTTTGGGAATTAAAACATAGATATTGGGAAAATCCAACCATATAATTGTCAAATTGCCATCTTGAATCCTGACTTCTTTCATGTTTTAACGAATGACACTTGTGTTATGATACACCGCAAAACCTAGTGACTCCCCCTTTCTGCAATGATGTATCGATATACTTGTCGCTTATCAAATACTTGGGTATTCTCTTTGCAAGATCGTGAAGGATATCTTTCCATCTACGCTTAGTATTGATATCGTCCCGAGTTGACTGATATCTTTAGAGTCCTTCATCTTTGGTACAAAGCAGCCCTCAGCGACCTGCTAACAGCAGAGAAGCTCCCTTTCTTCCACATCACCCGCATCAGTCCCCACAGACGCTTGAGTAACTCAGGGAACATCTTGTACACCTTCAAAAGGTATACCACTAGATCCTGGAGACGAGCTCGATCTATCTTCCTTACGACTTCGCTCACAACCTTCCAGATAGGCTCCCCTGTTTCAAGGGCAAAAGATGGTGGCTTTACAGGTAGAATCTTCTGACACTCTCCCAGATCATCTTCTCTGTGCGGATCAGATTGTGTTTACTTTAGGAACTCTTCTGTTTCCTCTCAGCTATACTCCAGATGGCCAGACCGTTCTACTCCCAGGAGAGTAGAAGAAAATATATAGTAATAAATGGCCGCCCTCTAGTGTGATTTCCTTCTCTTCTTCTCTCGAAGTTGTTCCGATTTCTTAACTTTAAGCAACATTTCTCTGATGACCTTCAGCAACTATTGCAGTCTCCCATTCTCTTCCTGTGTAGCTTCCCCGATTGATTTCTCAATGATCGACGCTCCTGCCGTATCACTTTTAGCTCAGCTTGTCGTCCATTGGATCTAGGGGCTGCTGACTTGGACCTTATTTTATGGACACCAAACCTTTTCTTTCTTGTGTTATATGGGATAGTAGAAAGGGATTGGATCCATCTGTCGACACTGCCTTGCAGAGCAGCATTTTGGATATTCTCCAAGTCTTGGTCAAACTCTTTGCATGCCTTTCTCTTCTCCATCTTTGGCCATTCCACTCTCACCTTTCTTCCTATCTCAGCTCGTTTAAGAGCATCCTTCTGCTGATCATGGTCCTTAGTGGTGTTGCAAATCAGACTGACCAAAAGCAAAAGGCGCTCCCTCCTAGGGTATTGCGAAACGTTCAGTAGTCTCTCTTCAACTGTGACAAAAATGTACCGAGTATACCTCTTCTCTACTCTGCCTGCTGCACACGCATGGGGCAAATCTGCGGCGTAGAGATCATCTACACTGTGGTGTGATACCTGGTTGGTGTCCTCTTCGGACTCACCAGACCAAGACTCTTCGTGTTGCAACTGATTTCTCAAAAGCCCGCACCGCGAGCTTGATTGATGGATCTCCAGACCACGTGCATTTTGCAGTTTTACACAATGGCATCTAACCTCCGCTACCGCTACTGTCAATGTCTGTTGAACTAGCCGTTTTGTTACCGCTAAATCCGTCGACTCGAGCCTTTCATCCGCTTCAGAGGGCTCTTGGGGTGTTCATCATTGTGCTGTATAGTAGCTGTGTAGTGGGTGCCCCCTTACGAGGGTTGCATGATGAGATCATCATCCGGGACCATACGGAATATTACAAATGCTTGACTATTGAGTTTTCATAAACTAACGTTGAAATTGAGACTGTATGCATCATCAGTATCATTAATAACGGAGTAACTCCCTTTTGATATAAATGGGCAAAAGATATATCGGAATAAAAAGTTTACTAAATATCGTTTATAGTTTGTATGAGGTCTGTCTGATCAACAAAGTGTCACAATGGAGACCCAGCCTCAGTTAGTGTTCTAATGCCTGGTACGAATATATGATCTTCAGAAAGTAACAAAAAAGAGCGAAAATCAACAAGCTTTTCACATAAAAAAAATAATGTATTTCCCTGGAATAAAAAGTGAAAAATTGAAAAGAAATTACAGTATTGCAAATTAAATCCTGAATAATCCTAAAAGTTCTACCACATGTAAAAAAGTAGATCGTGTTCTGAATGAATACCATTCTTGAAAGCGCTGATATACCAATAGCCTGTAAGTTTATTGAGCACTTTGCAATTCCAATGAATACTTTGAATAAATAAATCCTCTCAAATATTTACTGAACACAAATCAAATTGATTCCTTTAAAGACTGATGTTAAGATAAGAATAAAGAATTTCTGTTTATGTCTCCCGTATATTAAAAACTAAGACACAATAACTAAACCAGGATTAGGGTCATTTTCCCATCAAATTCATAACCAAGATCCCTCCTAGAAAATTCCTAGGTCAGAAGGCCACATAAACATATTTGTTTACGTGCAAGTAATAATTATATATATATATATATATAT
>JAECUM010096270.1:0-12661 GCA_016617855.1 Megalonaias nervosa
TATCTATTAATAATTTCCCAATTTCCGCACAGTAAAAGGTTTTCGATTTCCAATTTTCTTCTTCTTAACGGCATCATCCACAGGTCCCTGTCAGAGTTCCGCTTGATTTGTTGCAGGGCAATTATTTTAGATCGTTCTCGAATGTGTCTTCGTCAGAGCAGTTCTTTCTCACTCCTGGTGCCTGGGTAAAGGCGATGTATTGAATGCTGGTTATGTATTGAATGTAACGTTTTGGGTGACTGCTGGATGGGAGTAGGTGTTGATGTTTGTCTGTTGGCTTATCATATACATTTGTAATGAGTTTGTTTTCAATGACTAGTGCTTTTGCGTTCAAATGAACATGGTTTGTATTTGATATTTCTGAGGTGAGTTGACTGAATGATGGAATAGGTTTGCTTTTTTAAAACAAATCGTTTTGCTTTTTTCCGTGGTGCCACTTCATTGTTATCCGTAAAACGTAGTAACTAAAGTGGAATGTACCGCCTTGAAAGTATGAGTCTGTCCTCCACTTTGCTCATGAAAATAGTTACATACGAGGGGCCATCATTGTGCCGATTGTGATGTCATTAATTTTCAGATAATGTCTTGAATCAAATTTTAGCCTTTAGTTTTGTTTAGTACGGAATAACATTACAAAGTATTCTATGAAATTTATTGTGACTATGTAGTTACTAATTAAAATTATATTTAAAATTGTGGTAGATGTAAATTTCCTAATAAATGTTCCGATATTTAACTTTCAGATGCTAATGAACATTGATCTTGGACAAACAGACAACAACTGTACGCCGATATACTTGAATGCTTCGAATCTACACTCTGAGAACACCTACCTGCCAGTAATTTAACACAAACATTCTTGATTATTTTTAATTGACGTTTTGAGGTTTAAAATCTATTAGTTCTGTGATAATGTTCTCATCGTAATATTTGCTGTTCTTGAGGTAAAATGATTAACAAATATATTATCATGACCCAGATGGAAACGATTATTATTATTATTATTATTATTATTATTATTATATAACTGTTATTATTATTATTATTATTATTATTATTATTATTATTATTATTATTACGCGATCAGAACCAACACGCGCAGAACGAATTTACGGTGACTTCCTGCCAGATGAAGAATGAAAAGCACCATATAAGGGATATACATGGGTGCCGAACACAACAAAGCAGTATCAAGATTCGAGTAAGGTAGTAGCAGGTGTAACCTTATTATTATGTCCATATAATTATACAAAAGCTTACAGTTAACGTAGGAAAAATTATATTGATGTTTCGTATTTCCATTGACACAATCATCCGTCTTGTTAATGTTGTGTATCCCTTAAACAAAGAGAGATATGCGGTCCAAAATTAAAGAGAAAATGACTTCTTTCTTAAGTAATGCTTTTGTAGATCGTTTTAATAAATAACCAGAAACACTGCTTGCAGAATTTGTCAGGGAAAGATGCTTACATCTTAATCAAATGGACTAGTGACGAACAAATCATTATGACTGTATGGCAAAGCAAAGTGAAATCTGTGATCAACATCGACAGTAGAAATGTAAGTATATTTATAAATATGTTATCATTGTACCAAGAACATATCTGTATTTTCTTCGTTTCTTTAGAAAAGGAAATTTAATTTTACACTTAAATACAAAGATTTAGTAACAGAAAGCGCAATTATATTTACAGTTTTCCCAGCTAATCAGTCTATATTATCCATATAATAAAACTAAGATGCATATGAATTTTCATTTGTGTAATCGTATAGATCACGTATACATTCCTCTAGGAGAACCATGATTTACAAATGGCGATGTAGCTCGTGTGTTTGCCTAATATACTACGAACGGAACAGCTGCCAATGGCATTACTCGCTCATCTTAGATTTCTAAAGTAATAAGCCACACATAAACGTACAAGTGTCAATAATTATCACACAAACGGAACAAAATATCGTGTCTTCATCATTCGATCGTGTCTCCTCACTCGAATGTGTCTCTGCCAAGCTATCATTTCTCTCTCTCTCTCTCTCTCTCTCTCTCTCTCTCTCTCTCTCTCTCTCTTGCGATTATGGAAAATAAACAAATTATTGCCCTTGTTAGAGGGAGATACGGAGATTAGCTGTCTCGCGGCAAGCAATGCATCCTCTCTCTCGTGAAAAATAACTTTCCTTGGGTGAACAAATCTTCATATTTCTCCCTAACAAAGGCAATAAATGTACTATTGAAAATAAAATAGTTAAGTAAATATTGGTCAAAGCGAATGCTGACAACACATCTTGTGTTACATATTTTATCAACAATTCAAACAATAATTGAACTCGTTGCCTCATCATCATTCATCCATCTTCTCTTCATGTAATCCAAAGTCTGCACCATTCAAAATTAATTCACAACCAAGCTGAAAATGCCAAAACAGTTATCCATCACAGGAATATTGTATCTGTTACTCTCCTCTGTCACATGATTGGTGCTGATAAGGCTATTAATTGTAAATACACGTAGACATGCACAATTCGTCATGTCTAGCTAGTTATCTGAACAATTTAAGAAACCATTAAACGGAATAACTTTAATGATACCTTGTAATTTAAATAAAATAATAATTATCCACATATTGTAAGTGAAATCGTAGCAATGAAAACAATGATTTATACGTGATATTCTGAGAAGGGCAAGGTTCGCAGCAACAGATCATAATAACCCTGAAACGGTATACCTTAATATACATTGTCAGGTAAGCCCGGGGGGGGGGGGGCTTTGAAAATGTACATAGTAGGGAAATAAACTCTGTAAATTCGTTAAAATTCCGATATTAGCACCTGTATTCAGATATGACTTGGCGGTATCGCGTTTAGACGATAAAAGCGTAGTTACCGACTGTTGTATGCTAACTAATTCTGTAAATGGAATCATGTAATATTTGCACGAACTCAAATTGAACGTCGAAGTGAAGGATGTGATGGATTTCGCTCTCAAGAACTTAACATTCCGGTTATATCAGCTAATTATCAATATCATAGATATTTGTAAACTGTAGAGCGACTAACTTAGCTATCGCAGCAGTCACTCTTATACAGTTTGTTAATCGATTATTAGAAACCTTCAAGATCGATTCCATTATCCATTTCCTTATCTTTATAGAAATTACCAGCAGCTGCTGAAGCAGTACATAAAGATAAACATGATCTCAGAGATGATTCTGCTAGAACGCAAAACAAATTTGCTATATCTATATGTATGTGATTAATCTAACCTGGATATTCCGTTTTGAATTACAAGAGACTTGATTTAGGCAGTGTGGTTTTGAACACATATCTCAAACTCATCATGCCGCAAAAAATCTTTCTTCCAGGATCACACAAGTCCACTTGTTTGTTGTTCAAGGTTTGGTTTGAGATATGGAAATAATATGCTTTACCATATTGATATCATTATACCGTACCATAATAATACCATTTTCAATCCGATCAGTTAAATAATTAGCAAATGAAATGCATTTCTATACTTGTAGTTTGTTTTTAAATCAGGGTTCAACAACACAGTTTACAATGCAAATGCTAACGGTTTGAGAGAAAATCATAATTACAATGAAGTAAAATGATTGTATTGAAAAGCAGTTGCAGAATGATTCCAAACACAAATAATCACAGTCAAACATTCTGTAAAGTTTTTCAATAAAATACAATAAGAGATAAAATAATCTGAGCAAGAAGAAAGATCAAAATATTGTATTTATCGTTAACCGCAAAGACGTTATTGTTCATAAACCGTCTCTTATGTGGAAAACATTTTCTGAGTGATAGTTGCAAAAACATCCTGCTTCTCTTTTCCATCAGGGAGCTTTCCACATCTGTTTTGTGCATGACATTGTGATGGTGTAAGAGCGACTTCCTTAGAGATCCTGCTTGACGTAACCATTATATCGACTCGACGTTTAATCAAAATTGGTTCATCCACATAGCTCAGCTGATCCAGAAACTGACCCCTTGCAAAAACAAAAGATTACTACTCATCTTGAAGATAATTAATTGATACCTAAGATAACTACGATTGTATCCTATCCAATCACCTGTCTTAATACGTTTAATTAGGTGATATAACTTTTATCCCTAGGCAAAAGATGCATTGAGTTCTCTTGAAGTCAACCAATCCAAACCTGTTGCTGGCTTGAATATTATTTGCAATAGAAGAGGAGATTTTGGCGCCTTTGAGAAAAAGCAGTTTACCATCACAGGCGGCAAGAAGGTATGCATCAATATTTGTTAAGTTATGGACATTTTCAGTAATGAAAGAATAATAAAAAATATTTTGTATAGAGAACGTTTCGAAATTGCATTTGCTGCCAGTTGTGTGCACATAATAAATTTGGCCAAAGATGTCACTCGTAAGACTGGGTTTTCCTGTCTAACTAATGACCATTGATGTGACGAGGACTAAATGCCGCTTACGTATTTATTTCTATCATCGTCAGTAGCAACAGGTTGTCGTCGATCTATTACGTTCCACATCTAAACTTGACGTATGTACCGGACTAAATCAATGTTTGGAAGAAGTGCCTTAACTCGAAGAAAACAAATTGATTGAGAGAGGACTGTTAAGAATTCAGTATGTGGACTTCTCTGCTGTCTATAAACATTGGCTCAGCAGGAAAACAGGTGCACGCGAAAGGTTAAATTAGTGAGACTATTACGATTTCTCCCAGCTATTTAACTCGGTAAAAATATCGAACAATCATATCGAATCAGTTTCATTTAGCTAGTTTCATACAAAAAGGGTGGAACCCAGTGGATCTGAGACGCTTGAATAGCAAACATGAATTTCCAACAATTATGGCTTTAAAAGATGAAGTAAAGTTTCATTTTCCAAATCTAGACAGAGTCCTTAGAGGTAACTGTATTTTTGCTGAAAACTTGGGAAGAATCGCATGACCAACCACACGACTCAGGCTCTGTTACAACTTTAACGGAGAGCATCATCCAGTGGCATTCGAATTCCAGCGAGTCAAATCAGATCCTCCTCTATTCCAGGTTTGTGTATAGATCCTTCATTGCTCATATATACATCGAGTCATCGGATCAGATCAAATTACAGTGTTCTTTATTTGTCATTGAAAACAACATTTACAGCAGAAATATATACCACTGTTTAGACAGAAGCATGACAAAGGCACTGATTTAAAACTCAGAATTCAGTGGAGGTGATGGATGTTTACTGAATGTTTGCAGATAAAAGGAACAATAACACATTCGAAAAAAACCACTCATTTGATTTATTGCGTTCAAAATGAACCTACAGATAAAAATACATTTCAACTATGTGCGATCATGTCAATCTTGAAGGATTCATTTGATTTTGTCATTAACAGTAATTTGTTGCGCCATTTCTTGCATCAATCGTATATAAGCTAATTTAATTAAAAGGAACTGTTTAAACACAATTTTAATTCTTCCATTATAATTATGTATCGAACTGCGCCTTTCCAATGTCAAATACTATCTTAACCAACTATTCAGATATAAATGGCGACCATTATATTCATTATGATGCGTTTCTAATCTTGCTGTGCATTTCTGAATATTATAGGTGTTGTAGTCTTGTCTGTAAATAAAATTATTATGTTTACATAATAAAACATATCATTTCGGTCAATAAAATGGGTATCATTAAATTGTTATTTCAGATTTTATGTGAACAGATGTGGTCTCATGTACATATTACTGACCGAGAAAGATAGAATTCGTATGGATGGGCAAATTCATGTCTTGCAGACAACTGTGGATATGTTATCAAGGAATATGACACTGCTGCCGACTTTTGTAAGATTGTTTCTATCCTATTTCGTAACAGATACTATACTTTTATTATCAATATATATTCTTTAAATAATAAAAATCAGTACAAAGCATTTTTACATAGCCTTTAATTGTTTACCCTTGTCGTAACTGTGATTGGTACCAGTGCCATTCTCAATGATAGAAGAAAATAGTTTTTGCTACTACTACTACTGTTAATAATAATACTAATAGCTCCCAACCATAGATGTTTTTAACCTGTTTTAGCTGCAGTTGGACCTCTCACCAAATGTACATAGTTCACATTATGTGCGAGTTTGTTCCTGAGTAATCCAGCATTTTATTGGAAGAAGAGGAAGACTTCCAATGGTTTTGAATGACATGATATAACACAGTGATGCAATCCATAATGTTTCTGAATGAGTTTAGAATGATGTAAAAGTTTTGAGCCCCGAAAGCCGATGAGCAATTTAGTACTTCCAATGAATAAATAATCCTCTCCAATTATGTCTGACAGTCTGATATAAAATTGGACTAAATAATGTGTATCTCAAGTAACTATTTATACACATTTCCACTGGACCAAAAAGTATTAGAATGTGAAGATTTGCAATGGATAAACCTAGTGAAACTGTAAACAAGACATACCTTGAACTCCTGCTACTTAAGCATGTTGTTTTCACTCTTAAACCATGGACATATGTTAAGCACGCAATATAAATAAAATATATCTAACAATGTTTTTTATCATTTTCACTTTTATATCTATTTCAGGAGCAGTACGTTTTCATTCACAAGGCCCTTACTAAAGATGCAGTACCAGAATCTACATATGAAAACACTATTCCAGAACAAAAGAGACTCTTAAATGATCAGCAGAAAATAGCTGATTAGCCGATTGTACATGGCTTTGATAACAGGTTTTTACAATACAAAGTGTATTAGTACCCAAGTGTCTACGCATTAAACATGTTTTGTTATATGCATAGTTTATACTCTGGGCAACTAAGAAGAAGAGATACAACGATATTAATGGATATTTACCTACCACATATGTATCTTATTTACGCATCATGTACATGTTATTATATTTGGACTTTGTAAACGTTACCAATACCAAAACATCCTACGTTTTGTTTTACAAACAAAATGTATACCATTTTACATCTAACGTTATGTGTATGTTATATATCTAAATATTGCGCGCTAATCTCAATTCGTTTATTAAACGTTTATCGAATTTATATAATGTCTAAGTATTAAGGCCACTGAGATGCAACATGTATATGTTTCTGTCACGTACACAATACGAGAAGGCGTAAAGTTAACGTTTCTTTTTTGGATTGTTTTTTGCTGCTCTTTCAATAAACTGGCTCGTTTTCAGTCAGGCTGGCTTCAAGAATAGAATTGGCATCAATTATATCATAAAATATTGATGAAAATCAATACTAATCCTTACTTCACTGCAATAATTCCAAAAGCATGTAATAAATATCCATGAAGAAAATATAACATCAACGTATATGTAAGTATTTAATTGCTGCTGCTTTCAATTAGTAGTTCTTGTTCAAAATGTGTGATTACTTTTTTTTATTAATGTCTGATAAACATTATTTGTCCAGAAATGCTTGATGGCACTGGCTTTTTCACTTTGTAAATATTTTTATTAATTACTGTTAATGTTGCTAATTATGACATTTTTCTTGCCCGCCAAACTCTGCAGCAAATGATTATTAGATTTGAATTAGTTCTGCAGTGGCATCAGAAGGGAGAAAAGAAAACTATTTATTAACACTTTATCTCCTATTTTAGTTTATGCCATTCCAATATATGTAGCAAACAAATAAATCGTTCTTTAAAACCTAGAATATCAGCCTATTACAAATAATTGGCATTGCATTTATAAAACGCAAACAATTAGGTGAATCTGCTGTAATATGTAAAGGTATTCAAACTATTCTGTACTCTATGGTCACTTTATTGGATGGCACATTATTACACTCGAGGAATGGTCTACAGCACGAAAGATGAAACTCCAGTCATATCCGACAAAAACATCATAACCATTGAGGTTCAAGGTGCATCTTTTAACCATTGAGCACAACTTATGAGATAAAAATATATCGGATATATGCATATAAAACCATTAAAGTGAAAATAACCGTGATGTGAATTGAATAGTTCTAAATAGAATATATTGAAAACAGCATATATTTTAACGAAGTAATTTTACTTGTATTTCAGAAGCTTCTTTAATTCGAAATTATGAGATCTAAACATACAATAACTGGGTAAAACGCAATACATATCATTTTGAAAGTATTAATAAAGCCAAAGACAATGAAATTCATCTTTAAATTATTTGTAAATAGCATCGTGTGGAATATCTTTATTTAATAAGTTACATATGTTAATCTACCTGTCTCTATTATTATCTAGAATTATGATTTTACTTCTCGAGTTTTCTTAAAATTTGGGAAAATGTCGTAGGCGACTACATGTACACTGTTTGGTTGTAAATTTGTTTCAGAATTTCACAATTCTAATATCACTGCATTGTGATTTCTTATACGTACCAACCAACCATGTATGTGTACGCAAATGGTTTAGTCGTGGTTCTACGGTCTTTCTTTGTATTTCTTGAGATAAAGTCCGACACTATTTAAAATAGCCCATATTGTCACATATCTATTTTTCTTTATAAAAGACCGTACACATCTGCTGAGACAGTTTGGTTTCTTCACAAACCAACAATTTTGCCCAAATATTCACTGTTTATGCTGTAACGCTAATGTTTAGCATGCATATTCAATATACCGTTCATGTTACATTTGGTAAAACAGTTTGGTCAGATGCATCGGTTGGCAATCTATAAGTAAATGTAAAGCGCAAAAACACTTCTTAATAAATAATCTTCGCGCTCTTTGCGATTCAGCATTTCTTTGTTTACAATGTACAAAACTAGTAGCAGTAGCAGCACTATTGCCAAAAATAATGAAGCGCAAAGGCATCATTATATAGAGATTCAATATTTAATTTGCATTGTACTTAGTTCACTATTAGTGTAAACAATAACGATATTAATCTAGGGATCAACGGTGCCAGGCAATAGTGTAATTGTTTCGCCTTTCATTCTTTGTTTAGAATAAGAAAATACAGAAAATATTTTACATAAAAGTAGACAACCAAACTCAAAGATAAAATGCTTTAAGGGGAAGAATCATTACGGCAAAGTTGAAGTTGCTAGGTATAGATGATTCTGTATGTCAATGTGTACTTAGATTTCTAAGTCAAAGGATAAATTGTTATAATAGTCACAAAGTAAATTACGTTTGGAATATCAGTTCAGAATATTATAATTGTGTCCAATGTCCAGTTGTGTCCAATGTCTTATTAATATGAAACTTATTTTTCAATCACTGTTTTAATTAAATCCATACCGGAGTTACCTTTAGACGTTCATATAGAAAATGTGCAATTCACTCCTTTTCCAATTCACAACAACTGCATTTATCATTATGTATTATTTGGCTTTGAGCAAAACTAAATCTTGACAAAAAACTGAATGCAATATTTAAATTTAAAATCCCTCAATTTTATATTAGTATTGAAATTTGCATTACTTTGTCTTATTAGCGACAAATAAACTAGAACTATTTCATTCAATATCAATATATATATATATATATATATATATATATATATATATATATATATATATATACATATGTGTGTGTGTGTGTGTGTGTGTGTGTGTGTGTGTGTGTGTGTGTGCATTTTGTCGACTAATTTGATTAGGTTTTGAAGGATTCGGTGATTTTTATATTATCCAAAACTAAACATTTTCTTAAAATAAATATACACTAAAGACATCCATTCATTGATGTGTTAAATGGTTTTTCTCAACTATGATAATTTTGAGAATCACTTCTTTAAAGAAATGTCAAAACACAAAACAATTTTTAAAGAATTTTTTCTGAAATTGTAGTTAATAGGGCAAGGACTGAAATATGTGTATAAATTTAGATAAAATTAAGGATTTAAGTCATTTGTTCCATCCATGGTAACGTTTCCTCTTTTATAACTATTAGGAGCTGATATTTGAATTTCCATCCCAAATATTATATCCTTGACTTGAAAAGAATTACGCCAATTTTTTTCCATGTTATTGATAAACTCATGACTTAATTTACATTCAATTCTATAATAACCCAATTTAATTTTCCTGAGTGTTTTCAAATATAGATTTTAAGTCCTGAAATCCTATAAACGTTTGGTAAAAAATCTAATCTAAGAGATAAATCAATATCATCGAACAATGGCTACGATTTGTGTTGAAATTTAAACGATATTAAAGAAGATAATAAAATAATAAGTAAAAATATATTGGTGCGCTTGACAATTACCAGTATATAAAAATATCAAGAAACATTTTCCGTGCTTATATACATGACTGCCAAGACAAGAACTATGCTTAAAGTCTGTGAATCACTTACAAAAGTGTTTGCATGTCTGTGTGAATAACAATGAACTTCAACACATTATCACTCAGTAGACTTCTTAAAATCTAATTCCAAGATTTGGCAAAGGTATTTAAAATGATACGAGAGCTATTGCATGGAAACAGAAACCTACTTTATAGGCTGACGGGTACAGAAATACACGTCATGATATAAACGGTTAATAAAAAGATTGTTGGGGGGGGGGGGTTGTTTGTTTTGTTTTGTTTTGCTTTCTTCTAACCGTCTTATCTCGTCTGCGACGAACATCACACAAGGTGAGACATAGTTTTCATTGTGACATCCCTCCATCCATTATTCTATCCAAAGAGAACATTTGGTTAAAGTTTCTCCATACCAATATGATCTGTTTTCATCAGGGTATCATCATCAGACATTGCTAAAAGTGCATGTTCAGTTTTCATCAGGGTATCATCATCAGACATTGCTAAAAGTGCATGATCTGTCTTCATCAGGGTATCATCATCAGACATTGCTAAAAGTCCATGATCTGTTTTCATCAGGGTATCATCATCAGACATTGCTAAAAGTGCATGATCTGTTTCTTCAGGGTGTCATCATCAGACATTTCTAAACGTCCATGTTCTGTTTTTATCAGAGTATCATCATCAGACATTGCTAAAAGTCCATGTTCTGTTTTCATCAGGGTATCATCATCTGACATTGCTAAAAGTGCATGATCTGTTTTCATCAGGGTATCATCCTCAGACATTGCTAAAGTGCATGTTCTGTTTTCATCAGGGTATCATCATCAGACATTGCTAAAAGTGCATGATCTGTTTTCATCAGGGTATCATCATCAGACATTGCTAAAAGTCCATGTTCTGTTTTCATCAGGGTATCATCATCAGACATTGCTAAAGGTGCTTGATCTGTTTCTTCAGGGTATCATCATCAGACATTGCTAAAAGTGCATGATCTGTTTTCATCAGGGTATCATCAGACATTGCTAAAAGTGCATGTTCTGTTTTCATCAGGGTATCATCCTCAGACATTGCTAAAAGTCCATGTTCTGTTTTCATCAGGGTATCATCCTCAGACATTGCTAAAAGTACATATTCTGTTTTCATCAGGGTATCATCCTCAGACATTGCTAAAGTGCATGTTCTGTTTTCATCAGGGTATCATCATCAGACATTGCTAAAGGTGCATGATCTGTTTTCATCAGGGTATCATCATCTGACATTGCTAAAAGTGCATGATCTCTTCTCATCAGGGTATCATCATCAGACATTGCTAAAAGTCCATGTTCTGTTTTCATCAGGGTATCATCATCAGACATTGCTAAAAGTGCATATTCTGTTTTCATCAGGGTATCATCATCAGACATTGCTAAAAGTGCATATTCTGTTTTCATCATGGTATCATCATCAGACATTGCTGAAAGTCCATGTTCTGTTTCTTCAGGGTATCATCATCAGACATTTCTAAAAGTCCATGTTCTGTTTTTATCAGGGTATCATCATCAGACATTGCTAAAAGTCCATGATCTGTTTCATCAGGGTATCATCATCAGACATTGCTAAAAGTGCATGTTCTGTTTTCATCAGGGTATCATCATCAGACATTGCTAAAAGTGCATATTCTGTTTTCATCAGGGTATCATCATCTGACATTGCTAAAAGTGCATGATCTGTTTTCATCAGGGTATCATCATCAGACATTGCTAAAAGTCCATGTTCTGTTTTCATCAGGGTATCATCCTCAGACATTGCTAAAAGTACATATTCTGTTTTCATCAGGGTATCATCCTCAGACATTGCTAAAGTGCATGTTCTGTTTTCATCAGGGTATCATCATCAGACATTGCTAAAGGTGCATGATCTGTTTTCATCAGGGTATCATCATCTGACATTGCTAAAAGTGCATGATCTCTTCTCATCAGGGTATCATCATCAGACATTGCTAAAAGTCCATGTTCTGTTTTCATCAGGGTATCATCATCAGACATTGCTAAAAGTGCATATTCTGTTTTCATCAGGGTATCATCATCAGACATTGCTAAAAGTCCATGTTCTGTTTTCATCAGGGTATCATCATCAGACATTGCTAAAAGTGCATGATCTGTTTTCATCAGGGTATCATCATCAGACATTGCTAAAAGTGCATGTTCTGTTTTCATCAGGGTATCATCATCAGACATTGCTAAAAGTGCATATTCTGTTTTCATCAGGGTATCATCATCTGACATTGCTAAAAGTGCATGATCTGTTTTCATCAGGGTATCATCATCAGACATTGCTAAAAGTCCATGATCTGTTTCATCAGGGTATCATCATCAGACATTGCTAAAAGTACATATTCTGTTTTCATCAGGGTATCATCCTCAGACATTGCTAAAG
>JAECUM010096271.1:0-29090 GCA_016617855.1 Megalonaias nervosa
AATGCTCTCCAAAGTTATCCTTACAGAAAGATTTATAGCAGCTGTTTGGCTTCCATAGCAAACCACTTTGAAAACATATTTTCAACTTTTCCAAAATGACTTGGCCAGTTTGGATCAGACTTGGAATGGATGTTTCAGATAATGCATTTTACTAATGTAGATTTTTGTTTTACTTCTTTGGACATCTTTTCTGAAAATGCCATGATAATTTTTAACTCAATTTATGTAAATATTCATTATAATTAACATTTTCTACTACTGTACAGCTGTAATTGTGTGGCTACACTAGCAGTTGTTTTGCTTCAAAAGCAACCAGATGGAAAAGTATCAAATACATCCTGACCATTTGCAACAAAACTTGTTACTATTTAATGTGATCTAACAAGACTGAGATTTTAGAGCCCTCCCGGTTAACCCTTTGGTTTCACTAGCATCCAGGTGGAATAATCTCTTTAGCTTCAGTAGCATCCACAGTGCGCAGAATAAACACCAGGTCTTAGTTGGTAAGAAGATTTCATTAATTTCTTCTTCTCAAACACAAACCAATTCTCTCTGTCAGCTGTACTGCTCACAAATTAGGATTGTTGATTATCTTTCATATAGGAAATCCAGCATTCTTCTCCGCAAATTAGGATTTTTGATTACCTTTCATATAGGAGATCCAGCATTCTTCTCCGCAAATTAGGATTGTTGATTATCTTTCATATAGGAAATCCAGCATTCTTCTCCGCAAATTAGGATTCCTGATTATTTTTCATATAGGAAATCCAGCATTCTTCTCCGCAAATTAGGATTGTTGATTATCTTTCATATCGGAAATCCAGCATTCTTCTCCGCAAATTAGGATTGTTGATTACCTTTCATATAGGAGATCCAGCATTCTTCTCCGCAAATTAGGATTGTTGATTACCTTTCATATAGGAGATCCAGCATTCTTCTCCGCAAATTAGGATTGCTGATTATCTTTCATATAGGAAATCCAGCATTCTTCTCTGCAAATTAGGATTGCTGATTATCTTTCATATAGGAAATCCAGCATTCTTCTCCGCAAATTAGGATTGTTGATTATCTTTCATATAGGAAATCCAGCATTCTTCTCCACAAATTAGGATTGTTGATTATCTTTCATATAGGAAATCCAGCATTCTTCTCCACAAATTAAGATTGTTGATTATCTTTCATATAGGAAGTCCAGCATTCTTCGCTGCAAATTAAGATTGTTCATTATCTTTCATATAGGAAATCCAGCATTCTTCTCTGCAAATTAAGATTGTTGATTATCTTTCATATTTTAAATCCAGCATTCTTCTCCGCAAATTGGGATTGTTGATTATCTTTCATATAGGAAATCCAGCATTCTTCACTGCAAATTAGGATTGTTGATTATCTTTCATATAAGAAATCCAGCATTCTTCTCTGCAAATTAGGATTGTTGATTATCTTTCATATAGGAGATCCAGCATTCTTCTCTGCAAATTAAGATTGTTGATTATCTTTCATATAGGAAATCCAGCATTCTTCTCCACAAATTAGGATTGTTGATTATCTTTCATATAGGAAATCCAGCATTCTTCTCTGCAAATTAGGATTGTTGATTATCTTTCATATAGGAAATCCAGCATTCTTCATTGCAAATTAGGATTGTTGATTATCTTTCATATAGGAAATCAAGCATTCTTCTCCGCAAATTAGGATTGTTGATTATCTTTCATATAGGAAATCTTCTCCGCAAATTAGGATTGTTGATTATCTTTCATATAGGAAATCCAGCATTCTTCTCCGCAAATTAGGATTGTTGATTATCTTTCATATAGTAAATCCAGCATTCTTCACTGCAAATTAGGATTGTTGATTATCTTTCATATTTTAAATCCAGCATTCTTCTCCGCAAATTAGGATTGTTGATTATCTTTCATATAGGAGATCCAGCATTCTTCTCCGCAAATTAGGATTGCTGATTACCTTTCATATAGGAAGTCCAGCATTCTTCTCTGCAAATTAGGATTGCTGATTATCTTTCATATAGGAAATCCAGCATTCTTCTCTGCAAATTAGGATTGTTGATTATCTTTCATATAAGAAATCCAGCATTCTTCACTGCAAATTAGGATTGTTGATTATCTTTCATATTTTAAATTCAGCATTCTTCTCTGCAAATTAGGATTGTTGATTATCTTTCATATAGGAAGTCCAGCATTCTTCTCCACAAATTAAGATTGTTGATTATCTTTCATATAGGAAATCCAGCATTCTTCTCTGCAAATTAAGATTGTTGATTATCTTTCATATTTAAAATCCAGCATTCTTCTCCGCAAATTGGGATTGTTGATTATCTTTCATATAGGAAATCCAGCATTCTTCACTGCAAATTAGGATTGTTGATTATCTTTCATATAGGAAATCCAGCATTCTTCTCTGCAAATTAGGATTGTTGATTATCTTTCATATAGGAAATCCAGCATTCTTCTCTGCAAATTACGATTGTTGATTATCTTTCATATAGGAAATCCAGCATTCTTCTTCACAAATTAAGATTGTTGATTATCTTTCATATTTTAAATCCAGCATTCTTCTCCGCAAATTAGGATTGTTGATTATCTTTCATATAGGAAATCCAGCATTCTTCACTGGAAATTGGGATTGTTGATTATCTTTCATATAGGAAATCCAGCATTCTTCTCCGCAAATTAGGATTGTTGATTATCTTTCATATTTTAAATCCAGCATTCTTCTCCGCAAATTAGGATTGTTGATTATCTTTCATATCGGAAATCCAGCATTCTTCTCCGCAAATTAGATTGTTGATTATCTTTCATATAGGAAATCCAGCATTCTTCTCTGCAAATTAGGATTGTTGATTATCTTTCATATAGTAAATCCAGCATTCTTCACTGAAAATTAGGATTGTTGATTATCTTTCATATAGGAAATCCAGCATTCTTCTCCGCAAATTAAGATTGTTGATTATCTTTCATATAGGAAATCCAGCATTCTTCACTGCAAATTAGGATTGTTGATTATCTTTCATATTTTAAATCCAGCATTCTTCTCCGCAAATTAGGATTGTTGATTATCTTTCATATAGGAAATCCAGCATTCTTCTCTGCAAATTAAGATTGTTGTTTATCTTTCATATAGGAAATCCAGCATTCTTCTCTGCAAATTAGGATTGTTGTTTATCTTTCATATTGGAAAGGAAATCCAGCATTCTTCTCCGCAAATTAGGATTGTTGTTTATCTTTCACATAGGAAATCCAGCATTCTTCGCCACAAATTAAGATTGTTGATTATGTTTCATATAGGAAATCCAGCATTCTTCTCCGCAAATTAAGATTGTTGATTATCTTTCATAAAGGAAATCCAGCATTCTTCACTGCAAATTAAGATTGTTGATTATCTTTCATATTTTAAATCCAGCATTCTTCTCTGCAAATTAGGATTGTTGTTTATCTTTCATATAGGAAATCCAGCATTCTTTTTCCCAAATTAGGATTGTTGATTATCTTTCATATAGGAAATCCAGCATTATTCTCTGCAAATTAAGATTGTTGATTATCTTTCATATAGGAAATCCAGCATTCTTCACTGCAAATTAGGATTGTTGATTATCTTTCATATTTTAAATCCAGCATTCTTCTCTTCAAATTAGGATTGTTGTTTATCTTTCATATAGGAAATCCAGCATTCTTCTCTGCAAATTAAGATTGTTGATTATCTGTCATATAGGAAATCCAGCATTCTTCTCCGCAAATTAGGATTGTTGTTTATCTTTCATATAGGAAATCCAGCATTCTTTTTCCCAAATTAGGATTGTTGATTATCTTTCATATAGGAAATCCAGCATTCTTCTCTGCAAATTAAGATTGTTGTTTATCTTTCATATAAGAAATCCAGCATTCTCCTCTGCAAATTAAAATTGTTGATTACTTTCATATTTTGAATCCAGCATTCTTCTCCGCAAATTAGGATTGTTGATTATCTTTCATATAGGAAATCCAGCATTCTTCTCCGCAAATTAGGATTGTTGATTATCTTTCACATAGGAAATCCAGCATTTTTCTCCCCAAATTAGGATTGTTGATTATCTTTCATATAGGAAATCCAACATTCTTCTCTGCAAATTAGGATTGTTGATTATCTTTCATATAGGAAATCCAGCATTCTTCTCCACAAATTAGGATTGTTGTTTATCTTTCATATAGGAAATCCAGCATTCTTCGCCACAAATTAGGATTGTTGATTATCTTTCATATAGGAAATCCAGCATTCTTCGCCACAAATTAGGATTGTTGATTATCTTTCATATAGGAAATCCAGCATTCTTCGTTGCAAATTAGGATTGTTGATTATCTTTCATATAGAAAGTCCAGCATTCTTCGCCACAAATTAAGATTGTTGATTATCTTTCATATAGGAAATCCAGTATTCTTCTCCGCAAATGATACCCAAGGTATAGACAGGATGCAGTCAACATTCCCTCCTGTTAACAATTCTTCTAACATTAATGTTATCTAGTAATATATGTGAACATTTGAAGGAGAAGTCAAATTTTGAAGTAAATTATGTTTCTCCAAAAATTCTTACCAGATCACATTACTTTAATACCCTCCCACTATCCCCACAATGCGAGCATTCTCTTCATGGTGATCCACTCAGCTTTAAACTAGTGCCACCTGGCGATGGCAAGGGGATAGAATAGGCAGGACTTATTGAGCTTTGTCCCTATAAAGGAAGGCTGGATTTGGCATGTAGCAAGCTTATATTCCTAACATTATTGTGATCAGGTAAGTATTTTTGGAGAAACATAATTGAGTTAAAAGTTTGCTTTCATGTAAATAACATGTAAGTAAGACAGTGTAAAAGTTATTTAATTATAAAGATGGCTCATTATAATCACACCATTGGCTCACTTCAGTAACATCCAGGTGAAAACATCTTTTGGTCTAAAGTACTGAGCCGGTTGCTGTTACGTTTGAGTCTTTGGCTAATACGATGCAAGTTACTCTCAGGCACACTTGAGCCTATCATTACCGTAATAAAGGGTAAGTCATAAACAGTGCAGGATTTGTATTTTGAAACTTTTTGTGCTTAAATTTCAGACTCCAGGTCGGTAAATTTGACTTAAGCCTTATTGATATCATTATACACCTTAAATATCTAGAACTTTCATTTACTAAAATTAACCATTTTAATGATTGGATCAAGTCACATTTTAACCAATGTTGTCTCTTGCAGCTGCCCTTTTTGCATGGCGGATGATCTCTTTAATGCATACGAGTCAAGACTTTTCCAGTTTCAAGAGAGGTAATTCTATCATTCAAGAGAAGTAATTCTAGCATTCAAGAGAGGTAATTCTAGCATTCTCATGAATGGTACTATGGAGCAAAATTACCACACATATTAATTAAATCCTTAAAATAAAAATGTTCAACAAGATCTTTAGGGCTTTTTAAAAATCATAGATACACTGTCATTTCTGTGAAGCCCACATCTAGTATGAAGCAAAAACATAACAGTCACTACTCTGCCAATGTCAGTGTCATCGTCAGTGGTTTGTACTGTAATTTTTTAAAAAGATGTTCTTAATTTACAAATATTTCCGAAGCTCCTTGATGGATTCTTATCATATTTGTCATGGATTAATATGATTTAAGGACAATTCATTCTATCATATTTGTCTTGAATTAATATGAATTAAAGACAATGGATTCTTATCATATTTGTCATGAATTAATATGAATCAAAGACAATTCATTCTTTCATATTTATCATGAAGTAATATGAATCAAAAACAATTCATTCTATCATATTTGTCATGAATTGATATGAATCAAAGACAGTTCATTTGTCATGAATTAATATGAATTAAAGACTATGGATTCTTATCATATTTGTCATGAATTGATATGAATCAAAGACAATTCATTTGCCATGAATTAATATGAATTAAAGACAATTCATTCTTATCATATTTGTCATGAATTAATATGAATTAAAGACAATGGATTCTTATCATATTTGTCATGAATTAATATGAATCAAAGACAATGGATTCTTATCATATTTGTCATGAATTAATATGAATCAAAGACAATGGATTCTTACCATATTTGTCATGAATTAATATGAATCAGAGACAATTCATTCTTATCTTATTTGTCATGAATTAATATGAATCAAAGACAATTCATTCTGTCATATTTATCATGAAGTAATATGAATTAAAGACAATTCATTCTGATCATATTTGTCATGAAGTAATATGAATCAAAGACAATTCATTCTGATCATATTTGCCATGAATTTTTTATGAATCAAAGACAATTCATTCTATCAAATTTGTCATGAATTAATATGAATCAAAGACAATTCATTCTGATCATATTTGTCAATTTATTAGGAATCGAAGACAATGGATTCTTACCATATTTGTCATGAATTAATATGAATCAAAGACAGTTGATTCTTATCATATTTGTCATGAATTTTTTAGAAATCAAAGACAATTCATTCTATCATATTTGTCATGAGTTTGTTAGGAATCAGAGACTATTCATTCTATCATATTTGTCATGAATTTGTTAGGAATCAAAGACAATTCATTCTATCCTATTTGCCATGAGTTTTTTAAGAATCAAAGAGAATCCATTCTATCATATTTGTAATGAATTTTTTAGCAATCAAAGACAATTCATTCTATCGTATTTGTCATGAGTTTGTTAGAAATCAAAGACAATTCATTCTTATCATATTTGTCTTGAGTTTATTAGGAATCAAAGACAGTTGAATCTTTTCATATTTGTCCTGAATTAATATGAATCAAAGACAATTGAATCTTGTCATATTGGTCATGAAATAATATTAATCAAAGATAATTCATTCTGTGACACATACTAGCTGCTTCAGCCTTCAAGGTCTCAGTTATAGCATATTTGCTTTAAGGTTTGGATTACAGTTTGTTATTTAATTATATTTCCCAAACCCCTTGGTGGTCTTTAAGGTTTGGATGACAGTTTGTTACTTAGCTATATTTCCCAAACCCCTTGATGGTCTTTAAGGTTTGGATTTCAGTTTGTTATTTAGTTATAGTTCCCAAACCCATTGATGGTCTTTTAAGGTTTGGATGACAGTTTGTTGTATAGTTATATTTCCCAAATCCCTTGATGGTCTTTAAGGCTTGGATGACAGTTTGTTATTTAGTTATATTTCCCAAACCCCTTGATGGTCTTTAAGGTTTGGATGACAGTTTGTTATTTAGTTATATTTCCCAAAACCCATTGATGGTCTTTAAGTTTTGGATTAATTTGTTATTTAGTTATATTTCCCAAATCCCTTGATGGTCTTTAACGTTTGGATGACAGTTTGTTATTTAGTTATATTTCCCAAACCCCATAATGGTCTTTAAGGTTTGGATGACAGTTTGTTATTTAGTTGATGGTCTTTAGGGTTTGGATGACAGTTGTTTATTTAGTTATATTTCCCAAACCCCTTGATGGTCTTTAAGGTATGGATGACAGTTTGTTATTTAGTTGATGGTATTTAAGGTTTTGGATGACAGTTTGTTATTAATTGATGGTCTTTTTCACACTTGGGATGAATTATTATGAAACTAAGACAATTAATTCTGCAACAAATGCAGTTTCCCCTTTGACCTTGGGGTCATAGTCATGGTCATAGAAAGTTTGCATTAAGGATTTGGTTATTTGCTTTTATTTCCTAAATCTTTTGATGGATTCTGTTGATACTTGGGTTGAATCATTACAAAATCCATTCTACAACACACTCATTTTGACAGCTAGGGTCAGAGTTAACAACTCCTATCTCATGGCTCAAAATGCAGGCCCTGGTCTTTGTCTTTATTTCTTTCAATTATTTTTTATATATAAATAGTTTCATGTTTCAGTCATATTTTTAAAATGACTGAAAATAATTTCATGGGAGGTAACTGACTTTATGCAGAAACTATTTGAACAAATTCCTCTATAGGTGGCCTTCCCAGCTAGCACTGACCTTGTGTATTTCTCAGGTATATTGTGTTATACAGAGAGATGACTTAAGTGGAGAGCTTACATTCTGTTTGGTGAAATGCAGATAAATCATCAAAGTTGGTTCTTCTTTGGTACAAATAAAGAAAAAAAACCAAATTAATTGATGCAAATGTGTCCTTCTCAGAGGAGTGTCAGTTGGTGGTGATGTGCAAGATATTAGTGTTCAGGTCCACAGCAAGCGTCAGGGGACCTGGGCAGACTGTGAGCTGGAGACCATACTGAAGACCATTCTAGCCTTTGGCAAAATGTACAAGGGTATGTTTCTCTTGGGGACACATGTTCTTCTTTATGGACACTTGTGGTTACACTGTACAATTATGAACTTCGGTACTATCAATTTTAAGTTACAAAAAACACCCTTGTTGGGGTATCAATTTCAAGTTAATAATAACACTTTTTGGGCTGTCAATTTCAAGTTATAACTAACACCCTTTTTGGGCTATCAATTTCAAGTTATAACTAACACCATTTTTGGGCCATCATTTTCAAGTTATAAGTAATATCCTGCTTTTTGGAACTATCAGTTTCAAGTTATAAATAACACCCTTTTTGGGCTATCAGTTTCAAGTTATAAATAATATCTTTATTGGTTATCAATTTCAAGTTATAAATAGCACCTTCATGGGCTATCAAGTTCAAGTTATAAATAATACCTTTATGGGCTATAAATTTCAGGTTATAAATAATACCTTTATGAGCTATCAATTTCAGGTTATAAATAATACCTTTATGGGCTATCAATTTCAGGTTATAAATAATACCTTTATGGGCTATCAATTTCATGTTATAAATAATACGTTTATGGGCTATCAATTTCAGGTTATAAATAATACCTTTATGGGCTATCAATTTCAGGTTATAAATAATACCTTATGGATTATCAGTTTCAGGTTATAAATAATACCTTTAGGGGCTATCCATTTCAAGTTATAAATAACACCTTCATGGGCTATCAATTTCAAGTTATAAATAATACCTTTAGGGGCTATCAATTTCAAGTTATAAATAATACCTTTTGGGGCTATCAAATTTAGGTTATAAACAAAATACCTTTTGGGGCTATCAAATTTAAGTTATAAAAAAAATGCCTTTTGGGGCTATTAATATGAAGTTATAAATAATACCATTTTGGGCTATCAGTTTCAAGTTATAACTAAATATTATATACATGAACACTAAATTGTCTGTTATAGAATGAAGCTACAGTAGTTGTGAATTTCTAATGAAAATATGTTTCTGTTATCTTGATTTCCAATGGAGAACAGCTTTTTTTCATGTTATTAAATGTTATACTGTCCTAACAGAAATATCATGTGGTTTCTTTTGGTTGATATGGAATTATTTGATGAATTATTTTCTGTTGTACCATCTGGTTATACAAGATGCTGTCAGCATCATTTGCATCATTTCCAGTCACTAACAATTGTAGATTACTATTTACACAATGTAATACATCAGTTATGTGTTCTATGCTCTTGATAGACTTGACATGGTTCAGAATCATACAGTTAAGTCGACTGTAAACTTACAAATTCTTGTGAAAATTGGTGGACATCATTTATAGGCATGATAATTTTGAAGGTATTTCTTCTTTTGTTGTATCGATGTCACTAGCTTTTTTGTATAGAGTCCTTTAAGTAAACTTGTGTTTTTTTCCAGCTGATCCTGACCTGGTTGAGTTTGGGAACACACACATCAAGCTATTTGAAGCCCTTAAAAAAGAGTTTAAGGTGATATGTTTCTAATAAAATGTTCAGATTAGGTCATGATTTTGTGATATGGAGACTTGTCTCAGACTTGAACCCCAGATTTGATACTGAAATAATTCATATAATTTTTGTGCACATAATTACAAATGTAACACACAAGTAAAAAACAAATTAACTTATTACAATACTTTTTTTTAATTCAAAATACTCGGAAGGGGCATTTTTACATTAAAATTCATATGTACATTCAGGACATCAATAATAAATTAAATTACTTATAGCTAAAAAGAATAGCAAAATATCAATAGATTGGATTTAAATCACTTCTCCTGCATGCGGTGGACTCATAATTAAATTGGGTAATTTTTAATTCACAACTCCTGTATGTTGTGGGCTTATAATTAAAATGGGTAATTTGTTTTGTTTGAACTAATTTTAAATTTGTATAGTGAAACATTTTGCAGCATCTGCGCTTCATGTGGCTGGCATTACGTGAGCAGATTTCTGCCATAGATGAGATGGACATGGCTACAACACGGCTACGCCTACGCCTTCCAGATGAACCTGAATTAGACACACCTCAACTCCATGTTCTGGAGGAATCTGAGGTACAGCAGACTTTTCATTGTTTAAAAGATCATTAATTCCAATCTGCGGTACAGCAGACTTTTCAGTGTTTAACACATTCAGGCCCGGAGATTTTTGTTATTTTTGCCTGAAATGGGGGGTAGGAAATGCATTTGGGAGGTTAATTCTGAATACATCCAAATACATCTGCTTCCAAGTGATTTTTGTTTAACTGAATGTCTAGTTAGAAACATCATTTTTTTTTTAATTGGCTATTTCACTCGCACATGTACAGAAGGGTAAAAGATGGAGTTCTTTTTTATTATTTGTTGGTTTTTTTTGCTTATTGACCCATCATTTTTGTGTCCTGGGGCCACTTTTTAATCCAGATCTCAAAGTTATCCTACATTTTGCAAAGGTTTGCTTGTCCTTGTGCAGTTCAGACTGGTCTGCCTTAGATCTCAGGCCAAAAAATCTAAAATCCGAACCCAAAATCCTGTTCCAACAACTGGCAGATTTTTGGTGTAAATTGATCGGGTCTCAAAATTTACATTTTTCCTTCTGTATTTTGTAATGCAAGTAGAAAGTTCAGATTATTTGGTATCATTATAGAGCTACATTTTTCTACTTGTCTGTAATAATACCCATTACAGTGCATCTTAAATGACCTTGATGCTACAGAACTTGGAAGTAGGGTACAACCTCGTCACACCTAAAGGTGGCTCTGGGGCTTAATGAGTTAAAAGATCATTATTTCACATCTGAGGTACAGCAGACTTTTTAGTGTTAAAAGATCATTAATTTCAGTTTAAGAAAAAATATGTTCATAAGTCTTTCTGCCCATGCTAATACATTACAAGTGGCCCATGCCAATATTTTATGATCTGCTCATGCCAATACGTTACAGTCTGCCCATGCTAGTACATTACAAGCTGCCCATGCTAATATGTTACAAGCTGCCCATGCCAATATGTTACAAGCTTTCAATGTCAATACATTACAAGCTGTGCCCATGGCAGTATGTTACAATCTGTCCATGCCAATATGTTACAAGCTGCCCATGCCAATATGTTACAATCTACCTATGCCAATATGTTACGCACTTCCCATGCCAATATATTACAATCTGCCCATGCCAATATGTTACAAGCTGCCCATGCCAATATGTTACAATCTGCCCATGCCGATATGTTACAAGCTGCCCGTGCCAATATGTTACAAGCTGTCCATGCTTATACATTACAATCTGCCCATGCCAGTTTGTTACAACTGCCCATGCCAATACATTACAGTCTAATCTGCCCATGCTAATACATTACAAGCTGCCCATGCCAACACATCACAAGCTGCCCATGCCAATACATTACAGTCTGCCCATGCCAATACATTACAAGCTGCCCATGCTAATACATTACAAGCTATCTATATTACCTTAAGTGAAACTGATGATTATTTACAGATGTTAAAACTGAAGTTCTCTTATTGAATTAGTAAAGGTTATAATGACAATTATTCACAGATGTTATGACTGAAGTGCACTCATTCGGTTATTAAGGGTCATAATGATGTTAAGACTCAAGTTGTGTAATTGAGTTATTAATGGTTGGGATCATGTTTTGCTTACAGAGCTTAACACTGAAGTGCTGTTAATAGTTAGTAAGGGTTTTATAGATGTTTATTTACAGATGCTAAGATTGAAGTGTTATTATTGGGTTAGTTCAGTTAGTAAGGGTGATAATGATGAATTAATGGTACTTCTCAAAACTTTGACCCATTGGAAGTTTAAGATTTCCAATCTGTCAATTTAGACAAATGGAATACAGTCAAATTATTTAGTCGCAAATGATACACTCATGTGAGTACACATGAGTACACACACATGCATGCTCAAGTGAGATATAATTGCCTTTCAGGTTCATCATTCCAATGTGTGTGCACACACACACATATAATAATAATAATAACTAACTTAGTTAAATACAACAAATTTTCCTTGAGGCCCTCTACAGAAAGAATATGCAATGCTTAATTGAGATATAATTACCTTTCAGGTTGATCATCACAAGATGAAATTGATTTCAGATCATATCATTGCCCAGAATGAGTTGCGTAAGAAACTTGGACAACTTCTTTACCTAGAGAATTTAGCAAAGGTATAAATGATTTTTCTATATGTCTTTTCATCTATCACAAACTTGCATTAGTGAAATATTGTTTAGCATTCAGAAAATATCCATTCACGTGTGCAGGTTAATGTAGATATTCCCTGAGAAAAATGTACAACTATTTAATAAACACACACAGCATGATATTAGTATTTCTTACGGTAGTGTTTTGTCAGGTACCCTGTTCTACATCAGAATTGAAAAGACAGTCTATGAATCCAGATAATAACTGCTCATTGTACACTGGGGACGCAGTCTGTGAATCCTGGTACTAACTGCTCATTGTACACTGTTGGCACAGTCCAATACATGAATCCAGTTACTGAAGGCTCATTGTACATTGGGAACACAGTCTAGAAATCCAGGTAGTAACTGCTCATTATACATAGGGAACACAGTCTAATACATAAATGCAGGTACTGTCTGCTCATTGTTCAGTGGGAACACAGTCTATCCAGGTTCTAACTGCTCATTGTATATTTGGGATACAGTATAATACATGATTCCAGTTACTAGCTGCTCATTTTATATTGAGAACACAGTCAAGTACATGTATCAAGGTACTAACTTCTCACTGTACAATGGGAACACAGACCAGTACATTAATCAAGGTACTAAATGCTCAATGTACATTTGGGACACAGTATAATACATGAATCCAGTTACTAACTGCTCATTGTACATTGGCAATACAGTCCAGTACATGAATCAAGGTATTAACTGCTCACTGTACAATGGGAACACAGTCCAGTACATGAATACAGGTACTAACTGCTCATTGTACATTGGGAACACAGTCCAGTACATGAATCCAGGAACTAAACGCTCCTTGTTCGTTGGGAACACAGTCCAGTACATGAATCCAGGTGCTAACTGCTCCTTATACATTAGGAACACAGTCCAGTACATGAATCCAGGTGCTAAATGCTCATTGTACGTTGGGAACTTTTTGATCTGCTTTAAATGCATACGGTTAAGTGTTAACTGCAGATATGTCTAAATAGAGTTCAGGAATATATAGATGTATCTAAAAAGATTTCACACACACACACACGCACACACACACACACACACACACACACACACACACACACACACACACACACACACACACACACACACACACACACACACACACACACCTATTTAATGGGGACATCGATTTTTACCATCAAAACGGGGACATTTTTATTTTAACAAATTATGAGCAATAAAGATCTATTTTGCTATGTATTTGATATATACATGTCATTTCTAATTGATTTACGGTTGATTTCCAAGAAACACTGTATGAGAATCTTTACCATCAGAACGGGGACACACACATATACAGTGTTAGAAATATATACAATCAAATAGAGGACATTCAATAAGTAGATATTTTGATTCTAAATAGAAATCAATTCAGTCTAAATACTGCAGTAATCTCACCTCATGCACATAGTTCCCATCCATATTAACAAACTAAATTAAAATTTTCATGTTGAATTTTTATATAATGTTTGTTGTATATATAAGTAAAAATATACGTCCAGGAGTTTGAAGAAGTTGAATTGTCAAAGTTGTGTGAAAATACAGAGAATGTGTCCATTTTTCGAAAATGAAATAATCAAAGATCTGCATGCCAATCTTTAGTTAAAATAATTTTATTGGCAAGACTGCGGTTTAGAATTTAAAATGTCCCACAAAATAACACATTTTTAACTTTGGTGTACAAAAATTTGCCACTTTAGTGCAATCCCCTTCATTAATAAGCCAATGCATGATAAGATCTCTTCGATATGAAACACACCAAAAATTTATTTTGTATAATGCCATGGTTTAGTTTTAGTGAGCTCAGGTCAGAGCCGCATAAGTGTCCCTGGAGCCAGATAGTTCCTAATAAAATCTAATTGTGTGGATTGATTTTGTGACTCCATGTGCAGTATTCATGATAGAGACTAGTAAATTGTACAATGGAATGATTGAGAAGGGACTGTCCTGTTGTCTGGAGACAACTTTTATTCTTACTATGATGGTAAATATGGTGTAGAGTTACAGGAGAAATGAGGCTTAAATTCATGATTTGACTGACTTAAGGTAGTGTAGGAAAAATAGTTCCCAGTATTTGGTGTTTGAGTTGTGATTTGTATTTTATGGTAGTTAAGTACCAGCGCTATGTTATGGAAATGTAATAAGGAGAAACCATGCATTTGTGAGGTAGGCAGGCAATTGTGAAGTTGTAGTTGTGATATTGGTGGTCATGCATTAATTAGAGGAAAATTAATATAGTTTGTTTCATTCGTTCACTAAAGAGACCTCTTGCATGTAACAGTATTAATGTTCTGCCTTTCGCTTAGTGAAGTCATTTGTGAATTTATTGTTGCGTATTTGTGGTCATTGATTGATTAGAGAAAAATTGGCAACCGTTATCATCGGGTCTTTAGAAATTGGAGAAAACAAGGGACTTATGGCCAGAAAGAAGTGAAGCTAGCAAGAAGGAAGAAAGACAGACTGAAGTAATGAAGCCAAAAGAGAGAGAGAGAGAGAGAGAGAGAATACAAAAAGGTACTGACTAAACGAGGAAAGAATGAGAAATATTTGATAATTTACCTCTGAGTCAAACAAAATTTATCTGATTGTTTTGTTTCACATTATTTATACTTCAGCCAGCATGCACATTTATGATACATTGAGAAACACTAAATTTGAGTATGAAAACTTGTATTTTCAGCATCGTGACTGGTGCCATGTACAAGTACTTACAAAAGTTCTTTTTATTTCCTATTGGCTCAAGCTTAACTTGTCGGATTTAACTCTAATGCGGTTAATTGGAATAAAGAAATGGTATTATGTTTTGGTTACCATGTAGACTGTTCGTTATTATGCTTCTAACCACTTTTGAATAAACTAAAATCTATGTTGATATTTTCTAGTGTATTTCTTATCCAAATGTGCATGACTCAGAGTTAAATAGGAGATAAAATATACAAGCACAGATGAATTGCTAGAATCTCTTGCCCATCATAAAAACTGTGCATAATATCGGCATGAAACCTTTTGTTCAGTTTTCTTGCGTTCCCGATCTAATTTGGCGAAATGTGTTATGAACGTTGGACTACCCATTAATAAACATGTATATCGATATTGCTCTATGTTAAAATAGAAAATATATCATATATATTTGTCTATGTTTACATAAATGATTTAAATCCTGTTCTTGATGCCATCTTCAGTGAGTAATTCGGAAGCAAAATGCGCAAGCCAACAGCAAAACTGTGTGAATTTTTACTGCGTAAATGGGGACACAGTTTTCTGACTGATACACACGAGGTTTTGAGTCGAGTGGGATGTGTGTATTGTTGTGTATAGCATGATGTGAAAAAATACCAACAAAACGGGGAGATGCTCAGATACGCTTATTTTAAGGTTTATATCATTAAATAAGGTCTTGGCATTCCATTTAAGCCAACACTACATAACGGGGACATCCCCGTTTCGAGGTGTGTCCCCGGTCTGTTGGTGTGTATTCACACTGATGTCCCTGTTTCATGCCTTTTACAAACACGCACACACACACACACACACAGACACACACACATTTTACTTACTTTGCAGAAATCTGCCAGTCATTATTTTTGTTAGATATGAGATGTATTTAATTGTGTACCCTGTTTCAGAGTCAATCTGAGACACAGAATGGATTTAATCCTGAGCCATGTCCAATATGTCAGAAAGAGCTAGGCAGGGAGGTTTGTGAAATTTGTTCTGTTCCATGCAAAATCAGGAAAATAAGGCATATACGCTTATTTGTGAAATTAGTAAAGGTCACATGCACTTCATTTTTATATGTGCTTATTGACAGATAAATGAATCACAATACAGTTATTTATACAATCACTTTGTTGATATTTAAGTTTATTGACAGCAAAAAGAATACAGCTGTTTATACAGTGTTGATATTTAAGTTTATTAAAAGCAAACAGAATTCAGCTATTTATAGAGTGTTGTTATTTAAGCTTATTGACTAGATTTTATAGATTTTGTACCGAAATTTTATTGTTAAAAAAAGAGATTACAAGAAAGTAACATCACTTATACTGTAAATGAAAAATAGGTGGACTAGAATAGCTGTAAGAAAAACCCTGTTTTATGTCTTAGACATAACACCAAAGAATGTACTTATTTTTGCTAGAAAAATACGTTATTGTAGACTTAAAAATTTAAATCTAGAATTGGTTTCCCAATTTTTTTGTTGTATGTAATCAGCACTGTTGGTCTTCTTATATGGCAGTCAACTATTCTTCTAATCAACAAACATACCTTAGGATATAACCAGTAGTCAGTCATTCTTCTAACCAACAAACATACCTTAGGATATAACCAGTAGTCAGTCATTCTTCTAACCAACACACATACCTTAGGATATAACCAGTAGTCAGCCATTCTTCTAACCAACAAACATACTTTAGGATATAACCAGTAGTCAGTCATTTTCTAACCAACAAACATACCTTAGGATATAACCAGTAGTCAGTCATTCTTCTAACCAACAAACATAGCTTAGGATATAACCAGTAGTCAATCATTCTTCTAGCCAACAAACATACCTTAGGATATAACCAGTAGTCAGTCATTCTTCTAACCAACACACATACCTTTGGATATAACCAGTAGTCAGTCATTCTTCTAACCAACAAACATACCTTAGGATATAACCAGTAGTCAGCCATTCTTCTAACCAACTGAGTTAACATACCTTAGGATATAACCAGTAGTCAGTCATTCTTCTAACCAACAAACATACCTTAGGATATAACCAGTAGTCAGCCATTTTTCTAGAGAGCAAACATGCCTTTGGATATAACCATTAGTCATTCTTCTAAACAGCAAACATACCTTTGGATATCTAGACAGCAAACATACCTTTGGATATCTAGACAGCAAACATACCTTTGGATATCTAGACAGCAAACATACCTTTGGATATAACTAGCCATCAGTCATTCTTCTAAGCAGCAAACATACCTATAACGAGTAGGTTTCATTTATTTTATGCAAAGATTCAGCCACTATAAGCTTAGCTTTTCATGGAAGTAAGTAATACTTTATATGCATATGTGATTAATGTTTCTGCTCTATACTCTGATGTAGTGATTCATATGTATGGAAATATGCAAGAAAGATTGTTTCTGGGTGATGAGAAACCATTTTGCACAGTCTGTAAAAATAATTCTAAACCATGATATCTTTGCACAGTATAGCATGGCTTTTAAATGTAATAAGTATTATAAGCCAGTGGGAAATACATATATATATATATATATATATATATATATATATATATATATATATGCACTGGTAGATCTGGGACTTTGCAGTATGTTCGAAGTAATCAGTAGAACAAACAACAAGGACCTGATCTTCTGGTACATTATGTGATAGCAGATCAGGACATCTTTTGCTTGGACTAGACTTGCACAAAAGTATATAGTACACAAATAATTTTCTTTTCAGTGGAGTGTCTTGATCTGCGGTCATTGTTTTTGTCTGGACTGTATCAGAATTGTTGCAGAAAGGTACAGCATTGGTGGTCGTCACCGCAGTGTCAAGTGTGCTATATGTAGGCAATATACAGGTCATGGGGAGATCTCTTACGTCAGTACAAAGCAAGAGGCAGATCTTGAAGATGGACACCTTGACAAAATCACAGTCAAGGTAATGCTTATTACCTAAACTAGTAATTCATCCTATTTAAGTTCCATGGATTTATTTCCTCATCATAATGTAAGACAATTAAGAAAGGGCAAAGTAATTGTTTTTCTTTCCAGACTGATCAGCGTGGAACACAAAGAAACAGAAGCATCCATTTTTCATGGCTCATTCTTTAATTGTAGATTGCATTTTATAATCTGGGTTATGCATGTTACTATTTATGTAAAACACAATCATGCATGGATGGTGCATTAGTGTAAATCTTGCATAGTGGTGCATTAGTGTAAATAATGCATGGTTATGCATTAGTGTAAATAATGCATAGTGGTGCATTAGTGTAAATAATGCATGATGATGCATTAGTGTAAATCATGCATGAATGGTGTCTTAGTGTAAATCATGCATGATGGTGCATTAGTGTAGAGCATGCATGGATCGTGTTTTAGTGTAAATCATGCATGATGATGCATTAGTGTAAATCATTCATGATGGTGCATTAGTGTAAGTCATGCATGGATGTGCATGACAGTGCATTATGTAAATCATGATGGTGCATTAGTGTAAGTCATGCATGGATGGTGCATTGTGTAAATCATGCTTGATGGTGCATTAGTGTAAATCATGCATGATGATGCATTAGTGTAAACAGGTTTTTGCATTGAAATCAGTCTAAAAGAAACTTTGCATGTTGGATAGTGATTGGTCAGTGGCCAAGTGTGCAGTACTTTATCAGTAAGAAGTTACAATTTTGCTGTTGATCTTTAGTATGACCATATTTATACCATTGTTGTTGATCTTTATAATGACCAGAGTCTTACTGTTGTTGTTGATCTTTAATATGACCAGAGTTATTCCATTGTTGTTGATCTTTAGTATAACCAGAGTTATACCATTGTTGTTGATCTTTATAATGGTCAGAGTTATACTATTGTTGTTGATCTTTAGTATGACCAGAGTTATACTATTGTTGTTGATCTTTAGTATGACCATATTTATACTATTGTTGTTGATCTTTAGTATGACCATATTTATACTATTGTTGTTGATATTTAGTATGACCGTATTTATACTATTGTTGTTGATCTTTATAATGACTAGAGTTATACCATTGTTGTTGATCTTTATAATGTCCAGAGTTATACCATTGTTGTTGATCTTTAATATGATCAGAGTTATTCCATTGTTGTTGATCTTTAGTATGACCAGAGTTATATCATTGTTGTTGATCTTCATAATGACCACAGTTATACCATTGTTGTTGATCTTTATAATGACCAGTTATTCCATTGTTGATCTTTAGTATGACCATATTTATACTATTGTTGTTTATCTTCAATCCAACAAGAGTTATATGCTTGTGGATCTTTAGTATGACCAGAGTTATATTTTTGTTGTTGATCTTCAGTACAACCAGAATTATATTCTTGTTGTTAACCTTTAGTTTGACCAGAGTTACATTATTGCTGTAATAATGTGTTACAGTACTTTTGTAAGATATGTGCATACAGTGGCTATTTTGAGCACATAGTTTGATTTGGGGGGTGAGATTCAGAAAACACATAGTGGTAACAAAGTTGCTTTGTTCTGCCTTGTTCTTCTGCATTCTTGGGTCCAGTTTCTGTTGCAACAGTTAACGTTTGATGATCCAAGATGTATTTTTTATTTTTGTTCTCTGGCTTCCTACCTCAAGACATTCATTTGCAACCAAACATTAATTGAAAAACATAATCACAGTGTCAACAAAATTAAGTTAAACTTTAATTGCAGGGAAGCCACTCAACCAAGGTGGAGGCAGTTGTGAGATGCCTGAAAAAGATTCAAAAAGAGGACCCTTCAGCGAAGTCTCTGGTCTTCTCAACTGTAAGTCCTACTAACACAAATACAGTACAGTCTTCTTGATGGTACTTAATACATTCAACTATCATTTTTAAGTAATTCGCTTATGACAAACTGATGGTGCCTTTCTTGTATGTTTTCTTTTGGGATATTTTTGCTAGAATTATATAAAAGTTAGAGAATGGGCTTTACTCTGTATGGAACAATTCATCCAGTGTCATTTAATATTCAGCCTGTTTATCACACAGTCAGACTTTTTCTAGAGCAACAGTCTGTATGAATGAGATATATATGTGTATAATGGATCCTTTAGGAATGTTTATTAGCCAGTTTAATGCAATATTCATTTCCAGTTGCAGTTTCCATTTTCATTCAGGATTCAATTCTATTTGCATCTTACATTTTTATTCATGATTCAGTTCCAGGTGCAGCTAAAATTTTCATTCAGGATTCAATTCCAATTATACATTTACTTCATTCACTACCATTCTGCAGTAGTATGGATTTTAACTGTGTAATATGTCATTATTTTATATGTGCTCTTTTAAAAAGAAGTAACTATAGGTAGTAGGTACACATGTGTTGTGTCATGGAGTGAATGGATGACTTAAAATAACAAAAAGTATCTTAGTTGCAGTAAGAAAGAAGCCTGTTGATTTGGGGTCAAAAGGTGACAGGGCAAGGTTGCTGTTACTGACAGAAGACACTGGTTTATGCCCAGAAACATTCATTGTTCATCACAGACCTGGACCAAACTTTGTGGAAGGCTTGCATTGGGGAAAGGATGAAGCCAATTGATCTTGGTCTCAAAAGGTCAAAAGTCACTGACTGAAAGAAGAAAAATGGTTTCTACATGAAAATTTTCAGTTATCTCCATATAACACTATTAAGCATAGTGTGGGTAAATGCTGTGCCATTTATGGTCATAGTATGGGCATATAATGTGCAATGGTCATAGTGTGGGTATATACTATGTTATATATGGTCATTGTGTTGGCATATGCTGTGCCATTTATGGTCATAGTATGGGGATATGCTGTGCCATTTATGGTCATAGTGTGGGAAAATACTGTGCCATTTATGGTCCTAGTGTATTATACAGTGCAATGGTCATAGTGTGGGCATATACTATGTTATATATGGTCATTGTGTTGGCGTATGCTGTGCCATTTATGGTCATAGTATGGGGATATGCTGTGCCATTTATGGTCATAGTGTGGCATATACTGTGCTATTTATGGTACTCTAATTCCAGTGTGAAATTCACAAGTCCAGCTGACCCTTGCCACATACGTGTCGATTATTGCATGTTTCAGATGGAGCCTTGAATGCCTCAGATATTGTAGCTGTTCTGGCATCATCATATGATATTGCAAATGTTAACATGGCAAATAGGGGTCCCGAGTGGCCGAGTGGTCTAAAGCGCTGATCGTTACGGATCACTGCCATCTCACCTCTGTCTGGGCCATGCGGTTCGAACCAGGCTCCGGCACGGTACGCGGGAGAAAGCCTGCCAGTAGCTTCTCGTGGGTCAGTGGTTCTTCCCGGGGTTTTCCAGGGTTCTTCCTCCACCATTAATACTGGCCGCCATGTATAGCCTATCTTGTGCTGAAAAATGGCGTTAAACCCTATAACAACAACAACAACAACAACATGGCAAATATGATATCACATTGTATCAGTACTGTCATATGATATTGCAGATGTTAACATGGCAGATATGATATCGTATCAGTACTGTTATATGATAACAATTTCTTGTTTTTCTTCCAGTGGACTGATGTACTGAGTGTAATAGGGACTGCACTGGTAGAGAATGATGTTTCATTTAAAGCATTGTATGAAGTGGGAAAATTTCAGGTAATATTTCACTCACATACTGCCACCATATTTATCAGGTAATACTAATCTTGTACAAGTAATAATGCTCTCACATACTGCCATCACATTTATTAGGTAATATTATAAAACACTTTAGTTTCATGGGTCTCATATTCTATCTAATTTTGTAGATCATCAATATATCATAGCAAGACTTAATACCACTATATATATATATATATATATATATATATATATATATATATATATATATATATATACACATCATAGCAAGACTTAATAGCAACAATAGCTTGCCCATAGCTATTGTTTAGCTTTCTTTTTCATGCCCCAAAAAATGTACCGACTATTTGATGTGCATACATCCTCCCTTAGAGTGAAGAATTGCCAGTATGATGCAATTCTTTGTGCAACTCGCCTTGTCCTTGGTATGTAATGTGGAACACAAGAACAGATGGATCATCTTTTTCAAGGATGTTGATGTCATCAGATGTGCCAAACCAGGGAAAATTTGTTTGTTGCAGTGTTTTCTAACTGCAATTGCAGCCTGGCCTCCACAGTAGTTTATCTCTAATGGTGTTATATTATCAGTTTATTTTTTTTCCAAATCTTTTTGTGGTAACCTTCTCTCTCCAGTTTTGGTTCCTTCAGGGACTTGGGATTACTTCATGTACATCCATAGGGGTCAGATACACTTACTGTCAAATCATTTTATATCTAGGTATCGGTAAGTCATTGCATGCAAGGTATAATGACAGCTTTCTCACTAGACGCTGCGTTTTCTTCAGTCTAGATTGACACCGCACAAACCATTCATATATGGTATCTGTACTAGATCTTAGATTCAACTCATTCAGTTTTTTCACATTGTTATTGTATAGATGGATACTTCTTTTATTCAATAAAACTTGTTTAAGACACAGAGAACTCTCTTTCTTACACGGAAAAAAAGACTGGTAAATTTATGCTACTATTTACTACATCTATAGAGAACACAGGAGAGTACTCCTTACGCGGTACGTACAAACAAGGTGAGTCATAGATGACCTATTTGAATTTATTTTCTATCTAAAGGAATAATGTCAATACAGTTTGTGGGAAAGTGTGGTCTTCTTCGGACACTCATCCAGACCATACGAAATGTTCCAAATGTAGAAGAAAAAAAAATCATTGTACATTTTGTAAATCATTGTCTGCAGAAAGCTGGAATCTTGCAGATTCCAGCCACACTTATAAGAGAAAAAAGAAACTTCATTCTCCTTCTTCACTGGAATTTTCTGGCTTATCTATTAATGAAAATAAGGGGTCTTCTGACCCAGCACATTGCTACGCCCCATTGTTAGGGAGATACATGTAGCAGTATGTCACTGCCTCCCGTGTGTGTGTGTGTGCACACCAATACATCATAGCAAACCACTATATACATACACCTTACATCTGAATTGTTGATTAATCTCTTGGGATGTTGAGATGCCATCCACACCCACCCACCCCATGCTAATACAGAACAATACCAGAATATACTCTGTCTGTGAATGTACTAGAATTGTTGACTGGTCTCATGGGTGATGTCAAGATGTCCTCTCAATCCCCCATGCTGACACGGAAACAGTGTCAGAACAAACTGTATCCATGAATACAGAAGAAAGCACAGGTGATTCCAGTCAGGCCTTGGATTTGTATACGATCAGTATGACTCAAAAAGGCTTCTTGTTGATGAGTAAACTTTGCTCACTTGACAGTTATTTTGGTCTAGCCAAAAAGGCTGCTAACATTCATTGATTTTTTTTTTACTCCTTTCCACCCTTTTTGGTTTTCCTGTTTTGTTGGGGCATCATATTGAGAAGGTGAAAAGGAAAGAGGCACAAGGGCTTCCCTTTAACTTTCAGCACAGTCTCGTATCTCGGAACAACCCTATTAGGGAATGTACCTAGAAAGGGACAGTTGTCACTGGAGAATTCAGGGTGGTGGTTGAAAATAATGACAGATTTTTCTTTTTCTCCTGGCCAAGCAAATTACAGGCAGTCATACGCCCCTATTTTTGCAGGCAGGCAGGGAGGGGAGAGAGAGAGAAACACAGTATCTTCTTCCCCATGCCTTATTTCAATTGTCATTGATACACCATATCCCATGCCCTCAGACAACCCACCTGAGGCACCAGACTATTACCTTTTTGTTAGATTTAGACCAACCATTCTTGGAAAATGATGTGCGATCAAAACCATGTCATAGGATCTCCTAACCTCTAAACTTTTGACACCATACGTCTGCAAGGGGCAAACAATCATCAGTCCTTGGCCTCACAGTAGAGGAATACTTTCATGGGCATTCCCAGTACTAGGTAATATTCTGACACTTTCCTTGCCAGCTCAATGTCATTATCAAGGGAAGACAACTGTTCCATACAGGGTTATTCTCCAGGAAACTTCCATTGTGTTTGTGCCTTTTAGGGCTGTCCAATGCAAGACGTTTCTTTTTCATTTTTCCTGACCATAAAAGCATGGGCCATAGATGCTTATTTATTTAGCTGGCAGGTAATGTGGGGATTCACCTTCTCTCCATCAGTTTTGATTATAAAGATAAATCTGAAATGAGGGGTACAGACTGCATTGGATTGGATTATCACACTAAGATGAGACCGCTCCGGTGGCCTGGTGGTTAGGGCGTCCACCTCGGATGCGGGAGGTCGTGGGTTCGATCCCCGGTCGAGTCATACCAAAGACTTACAAAAATGGTACTAACAGCTGCCTTGCTTGGCGCTCAGCATTAAGAGGTTAGTGTTAGGACTGGTCGGCCTGGTGTCAGGATAATGACTGGGTGGGACATCATGCTACATGTCTGCGGCATGATGCCCCAGTGCTAGACATCACTATAAACTGCCACACTGCAGACATCGTAGCGATATGACTGAAAAATTGTTAAAGCTACGTTAAAAATCATAATCACATCACATCACATCACACTAAGATGAAACATCATGGATCATTGATCTAGCGACAGATGTACCAAGACATGCCATAACAACTTCCTCACAAGCAGTTGAGATCACCTTTAATCCATCAACGTCCAGAGAAACTCCTCCTTCACTCCTGGTTTCTTTCAAGGATGCCCTCTTCGAAAATGATTTTGGAGTTTCAATCCTGGAGAGGATCGCAACAGTAGTGTCACATCATTGATATTACACCACTCTCAGCAACCATTCTCCAGTGGTGACTTCAGTCTCTTTTTATTTTGAAGACGAGAGGTTAGTCCCTATCACAGTCAATGTCTCAGACATGTTCAGACTTTATGGAAGAGGATATTTTGACCACAGTAAGGCAATCTCTTATATTCCAATTTTGATAAATCCAGACCATGCTTACTTGCATTATTTCCAAATGGAATCATTCTTGTTTTTTGACTTTGCCATATTCATCTGAATTTGAGCTGCTGTCTCCCCAACACCCACCCCCACACAGACATTAAAGTAGCTATCATACATGATGTACAGTTCATGAAAACGCTAACTTCAAATTGCAGAGTGAGTGAGCTACATATATCTATAGATCCGAACCACATGCAGTTCCATTCTGAAGGTTCAGTCAATTCTAATGACACAACCTCATTCCTTCCTAAGAACAGGTTGCTGTCACTGGTCAGCCAAGAATAATTATTGTTCTGACTGTAGGTCTTCAAAGATGTAACAGAAGGTAAAATCACAAGTTATTTATTTATTTTTCTAGAATACAAAGTGAAAATTAAACAAATACTACAGTATTGTGAATTGAATCCTAAATAATCCTAAATGTTCTATCACATGTCCAGAGTCATAAAATGATCTGAATGAATTCCAGTAATCCTTAATGTCCAATGGAACATAAAAATGAGTTCACAAAATCAAAAAGTCAGTGAGCCTTAGTAATTCCATGAATTATTTGTTTATCAAATCCATATTGATACACGTTTTCACTTGACCAACATTTTAATTGAATGTGAAGATTTCCAATGGAAAAACATAGTTAAACTGTAAATAAGATTGTTCTTGAACTCTTGCTATGTAAATATTGTTTACAATATAAGTCATAGACATAAGTTAGCTATGTAAACATTCTGTGTACAACTTACAATCATGGACAAAAAGTTAGCTATGTAAATATTCTGTTTACAATTTGAAATTATCCTGAAAATTGTTAATCACAACTTCTACTCAATGGATGGTCATGAAAACATGGGGTTTTCACTAAAAGACTTCTTATAACATCTTGTTGGTCCTTAATGTTTATTTGATGTTTAGTATGGCTGCCATAGTGGCCATCTTCAAAATCTTGTTATTGCTAATCCTTCTAGATAAAAAAAGTAATATAGACACCATGGAGTTTTCACAAGAAGACTTCTGATAGTTTCTAATTGGTGGTAAATTAAAACGATGCAGATCTGGCTGCCACAGTGGCCATCTTGAGAATCTTCCTATTGCTACTTCTCCTAAATGGATAGTTGTATGAGCAACATACAAGTTTTCACTACAAGACTTTACATATCTCTAGCTGGTGATAGTTGTATGAGCAACATCAAGTTTTCACTACAAGACTTTACATATCTCTAGCTGGTGATAGTTGTATGAGCAACATCAAGTTTTCACTACAAAATTTTACATATATCTAGCTGGTGGTAAGTGAAAATGTTGCTGATCTGATGTCCAATATGGCTACCACAGTGGCAATCTTGAAATTTCTGATTGCTAATCCTCCTGAATGAATAGACTATTGTGCTGGGGTCTTCATATGTGTAATTGGTCCAAAATGAAAATGGGGTAGATCTGATATCAAATATGCTCACATCAGTGGCCATCTTGAGTGAATAAATCATATCAACCTGGAGATTTTATTGAAAGACTTCTTATAACCTGGGGGTTGTAAATAAAAATGGTGCTATTCTGATTTCTAATATGGTGGCCCCACCTGCCATCTTGAAAACTTTGTTTTTCACTACTTCTAGATGGCTGGTCTTGTCAACATTGTGTGTTCACCAAAGGACTTCTTATGATATCTGTTTGGTACTAAATAGAAATGGTTTCAGTATGATATCAAATACCATCGCATCTATTTTGAAAATCCTGTTACCATGGCTCCTTCAAAACAGAAAGTTATATCAGCGTGGGATTTTTCCTGTCTTTGCTCATCAACACTCACTCAACCTACTTCATTGCTTGGTTCTCAGTGTTACACCCTCTGGGTTACTATTCTGCAGTAGGTAGAGGAAGTGAAAAGCCAGGCAGCACATTAAACAGAGGAAGTGAGGAGGCAGGCAGCACATTAAATAGAGGAAGTGAGGAGGCTAGCAACACATTAAATAGAGGAAGTTAAGAGGCTGGCTGCACATTAATTAGAGGAAGTGAGGAGGCAGGCAGCACATTAAATTGAGGAAGTGAGGAGAGAGGCAGCACATTAACTGCACTTCAGCTGTCTAGCCTCAGTGAAGAGATGATTATCAGTAAAGAGAAACAAACCCATCAGTTAAGGAGGCTGTTCAGTAAAGGACAAAAAAACAAGGTTTCTCTTACCCCATACATCCAAACAACCACTGTTGAAACCAAATGTTCACATATAGCTTTCTGGTTGATGCCAGACTCATTTATTTTCAGCGGTGTTGGATTTAATTATTTTTGCAAAAGAAATCAGTGATCCTAGTTGTTTTGGAGTGGTTTCAGATATAGTTTATCCAGCTCCCTCCCGTTTTGGTATCAACTGCATTGTCACCCTGTTCTGGTTGACCTCATCAACAGCATTTTCTGATGGGGAGTGGATTTGGTTCATTTTCTGATGGGAAGTGGATTACAGCAAGATAGCTCCTACAGCTCCTCTGTTTGCTTACTGCAGGAGCAGTTTGAATTTTACATGGCTGCCTTTTCATGCACCTCTTTGCATATGGCCTGCTGATCCAATGGTACACCATTTCCACTTGATGAGCAAGTCAGGATCACAACTGAAGTAATATTTCTTTTGCATCGGTTTCAAAATTAATGTTGGCTTAGGGCAGGAATTCCTTTGGAAAAGACCAACTGGAAGTTATGGTTATGTACAGACACAATTTCACACATCTGTTGCCATGCTTTGACTCAGTAAGCAGGGCCCAGAGGAATGACCTTTTCATGGTGATCAGCTCTCCTGCAAAGTAGTCCATATCATGTCAGACAGTTCAGTGAGAGTAGTCCATATCATGTCAGACAGTTCAGTGAGAGTAGTCCATATCATGTCAGACAGTTCAATGAGAGTAGTCCATATCATGTCAGACAGTTCAGTGAGAGTAGTCCATATCATGTCAGACAGTTCAGTGGTGTTTGCCATATCAGCTTAACTCATTAACCCCTGGAGGTTTTTGTCGTTTTCGCCTGAAATGCGAGTAGGAAACCCATTTTGGGGGCTATTTCTGAATACATCCTAATACATCGACCTCCAAGACATTTTAGGTTAACCTAATGCCTAGTTGTGTTAGAAACATAGTTTTTCATTGGCTATTTCGCCTGAGCATGAGCAGAAGGGTAAAAGTTGGACATCTTGTTTTTTTTTGGTGTTGTTTTTTTTTATTGCTTAACGGACCCATCATTTTCGTGTTGAGACCACTCTTTATTCTAAATGCCCATCTTATCCTACTTTTTGCAAAGGTTCACCTGTCTGTGTGCAGCTTAGACCGGGCTGTCTTAGATCTGAGGCCAAAAAGTCTAAAATCCAGACACTTAAAAAATCGGATTCCAGCCTCGGGCGAATTTCGGCTGGAAAAAACTCGGGTCCAAAAAGTTACGTTTTTCCCTCTGTATTTTGTAGTGCAACTAGAACATCCATATTATTTGGTATCATCATAAAGCTACATCTGTCTACCTTTCTATAATACCACCCACTTTATTGTGTTGTACATGACCTTGATGCTACAGAGCTCAGAAGTAGGTTACAACCTCCTGCTGCGTAAATGCGGCACCAGGGGTTAATGAGTTAAAGAGGTGACATAAAATTTAACCTATGCAATCTGGATTGGAAGTTTCTGTCCTGGTGCTTCCGCCTAAATATAACCATATAGATTACATTCCTTGCAGAATCCCTGCCCAGCTCTCTCTCAGTCAATATAACCATATAGATTACATTCCTGGCAGACTCCATGCCCTGCTCTCTCTCTCTCTCAGTCAATATAACCATATAGATTACATTCCTAGCAGACTCCATGCCCAGCTCTCTCTCTCAGTCAGTATAACCATATAG
>JAECUM010096272.1:0-26195 GCA_016617855.1 Megalonaias nervosa
TGGCACATTACGCCTGTCAAACACATGCTTCTTAAAAAATTGGCGACTAGTTTTAATTCATTTTATTCAATTCGTATTGATAGAGAAAGATATTGATACATAAATAATGGTAATTATTGGCGATTCCAAATACTTTAAATAGCAAAACAAAAACAACGTTCACAATCAATATTGTTCCATAATGGAAAATAACTATATAACAGTCTGTATACCTATTAAGTGTGAACACAATTTTTTTCTAGCAAACTCGGTTAACAAAAGAGACAAGAACAAAAATTACTACATAAATTATTTAAACAATGCATTGGAGAACGGCAGCCAATCCTTTGAATTAAAATTTACTTGTGTCACTACCGAAAAGTACCTGCATATCATAAATCAACATATTTTTAACAACTTTTGGACTACTGCTAACAAAATATCGTTTAAATAACTTTTTAAAGTTGATTCTTTCACAGATCTGAATACCCTCTCTCTCGTTTCTAATTTCTTATTCATACAACTGTATCAGTATTCCAGCCATAATTATTATGTCTTCAGAACCCTTTAATGTATGGAAAACATTATTCGGAGCTGATATAGTAGTAAATGTCCATTTAAATACATTGTCACTTGGCCAATGTCAGTAAAGAAAGTGATTGAAACCAGCGGGAAATGTCGAATTGTAAGCATGACTGGCCTTAAACTCCAATGCTATGTAAACATTTGGAATAGTGTCTTTATGTATGTCGTGTATTTTTTTTTAACTCAAGGCCTCTTTTCCCACGACGTTTTCGTTTGTTAGCAAGCAAGCTACATACTTTGCTGAAACCCTGGATTATTACAATATAATGCGCAAAAGTTAAGAAACCAAACTAATAATCAGAATCAGTGGGGATAGAGGAGGTGACGCAGAGCAGTAATTGCAACAACTGAAAAAATAGCTGTTTGTATGGCTACTGTATTTTAGTGGATTATCAATGCTAATAATCCATGGGTTGCATAAAGTAGGTTGTGTTTTGCTAAATATACATTATATAGGATGTCTTTGGAAAGCATCCGTGAGGTAGAAAAATGAAAAAATCGAAAACGTATATAGTGACAATACTTTCAATCAAGGACAAAAACTAACAACGCAATAGGAATTAAATATAGCAATACTTAGCCCTACATAATGAGTACCAAACAGTGATCAAATTTGCAACAGACTTCCCCTCGTTTCGTATTCACATTGTAGGTTCATATTCGACTGTTTGCTCCATCAATGATTTCAATCAGAACCAAACAATATATACCAGAGTATTTTATGACCGTAGACTTGAGTCTACGCTATTTGCATGAGTGATATATGAACATATATGGTAATCATTGTTTAGGTTTGAAGGTCATAACACTCAGACTTCAGTCACGTGACTAATAACAAGACAAATTTACAAGTTTTGTCATCATAACCAGTCCTTAGATACATTGTGTTTAATCCTATTTCTGTTTTCCCACGATCGTACAATTCCATACTAGTCAATGGCAACGGGGAAAGTCTTCAGAACTCAGTCTGGGTTTAATGTAACATCAATTTAAAATCTCTATAATGGCAATTAAACAGTCAAATCTCCTCTAGCTACCACGTGCGTATGACGATCAAACTTCCGCACCTAAATAGGGCTTTTTCTAGTTTGATATTTTCTTTTGTAGAAAGATTTAGAGAGAGTCTGAGAGTTGTATAGGCCGTCCATATAGCATGAACATGTTCTGAAGTGGCTGAAAATCGTTTAATGTAATTGCATGTTATGACTGCAAAAGAAACATAAACTAGAAAAAGCTGTCAAGTGCAAAAACTACAGTGAAATAATGACGTTTTGAAACGATAGCTAAAATTATCATTTAAAGTTTTGGAAAAATCATGTTAACTTAGATTGTTAATCTCAAGCATAAATATGCGAATTTTGAAATTCTCATGAATATTATTTGAAGAAAGTAGAGATCATGAATATTGTCTATAGAAAGTAGAAATCATGAGCATTGTTTGTAGAAAGTAGAGATCGCTAATATTTTTTATAAAAGGTAGAGACCACGAATATTATTTGTAGAAACCAGATATCAAGAATAGTGCTTGTAAAAAGTAAAGATCTTGAATATTGTTTTACAGCAAACAAAGATCATTAATATTGTTTGTAGAAAGTAGAGATCATGAAAAATATTTGAAGAAAGTAGAAATCATGAATATTGTGTGTAGTAATTGAAGATAATTAATTTTGTTTGTAGAGAATAGAAATTGTGAATATGGTTTGTAGAAAACAGAGACCATGAATTTTATATTGTTCTCAACTTAATAAAAATGACGTAAGTTTACGAAGCTTTTGTTACGCTGCAATACGTCTTAATGAAAATCAATTTGCCTAACAATATCATTAACGTGTGTTGGCATAGTTCGCATAATAAATATTATAACTTGGTAATGATAACAAATAATGGTATATATCGAAAAGATCATGAAATTCACGCAACAACGTTTATGTTAAAATCATCATAAAACATAAATATACATAGTACCGTATAAATAAATATTAATATCACTCCATATGAAAGCTGAATGCTGATACTATCGGAGCTGAAATAAAAATTATACTGCAACAATAAACTCATTACTGAAACTACATTACACATAATAACTGTCATCGATCCATTCTTAAAATAAATAAATAACTACCTAAAAATCCAGAATAGTTCAAAGGTAATAACATAAACCAATATGTTTCATTTGTGATGATAATCGTGAGATCACGAAATGCACGATTTTCAACAAAATTTCAGGAATGTCGCGTTTTACACTATATATAAGAAAATTATGAAATTAAGTTGAAATGAAATTCCAGATCTATGCAACCACATGTCCTGGATTAGTTGCTTTAAACAATTTCAAAGATATCTATTACACCAACTATATTGAATTTCAAATTAGCACTGCACAATTTTGATTTTGTTTCGTTGATAGGTTTTATGTGCACCTTTAACTCATCGTTGTCTATGCCATACCAATTAAACAGGAATTAGGTTCCTTTCCCAAGGACATGCTGAAACGACTGATGCAATTTAGCCCAGGTGTGCGTCTATCCCTTGATGTTGGATTACTTGTCCAACGCCCTACCAATTAAGCAACCGTCTTAAATGGCATGTTGCAGGACAAATTATAAGCTGATCACACCATACATTATGTAATAAAGGGTAACAAGATTTTAAGGTGGCTGTCATCGCGGTCATATTGGTACTCTTATAAGCATCACTTTCATTTAACACCGGAAATACAAGGTAAGAATCGTTTAAATGAAAACAAAACGTTCATCATTAATTTTATGTGAGTAGCAGTTAGATTGTAAAGATGACATGACACCAGTGCTGGATGTGTGAGAAACCCTATTTCCGTTTACGATAAAAAAAAACTCTAGTGTGAGTTTCTGACAAACTCATTATGTAAACCCATTCTAAGTGTGGTTCAACCACTGCTGCATGCAGACTGTGCGGGCGATAAGAAACCATATCACCTGGAGTTGTCTGGCCATATATTTCACCACAACCGTGGTACTTGCAGAATATATACTGCCAAGATATCAGGAAGACAATGGCCATTTTAAATTAGCCACATTCGTAACTGAACACACAAGTTGGATTCAGTTACATGTCACCTGCATGAAATATTGAGTAGTGTTGAGTTCTTGTAATCCGCTAAGATTATACTTGCCTGAGACAGTTGTATGTACAAAAGTGAATAATAATAATAATAATAATAATAATAATCTCTCGTATAGTTCTTATGAAATAATTTAATGCGTAACAAAGTCGATTCATGTGCTAGCATACGTAATTCATATCAATGTAATCGTAGTTATGCGTGTCTCGTATATTACACAGCTCAAGTCATCTTTTGCTGTTTTTAAGGAGTCATTGAACTGGGGGTGGGTATGTAAGCGGTCAGCTGTAACGTTGCTTCAAAGGATTGGTCTGATCAACTTAGTGTTGGAGGACAAAGATTTTTGACCAACTTGCCGGCAGGTTAAAGAGGTTCGAGAGAGAACATTATGCGGGAAGCGGTGAGGTTGTTCTTTCATCTTTGGTCGGGAGATATCAAATTGGAAATACATTGTGATCGTTGACGTGAAACCATGAGATTAAAAACATGATACTGTCTGTAATTGAATCTAATCTAATTCAATATCACTATTTGTTTGAAAATCTAATTCAACAACACGGCATTTGTTTAAAATTTATTAACATCGTTACTTAAGCAATTCAAAAGAAAAAAAACTGTTTATTTTTTAACTGCAACATTTTGTTGTTGTCTTTGTTGTTTTCTGATTTAACGTCATTTCTCAGCGCAAGCAGCAGAGAGGGTGAACAGATCATTTTGTTTAGAGACCTTATTTATGAAAAATAAACCTTCCTACGAAAATAAAATCTCAAGGTCAAATAACGTTAAACCAAAACCTGTCAGGCCATGAGATTTCTCTAATTTTGGGTTAGCTCATTTTGTTACATCTTCGTTTTTATTTGTTTCGTTTACGCGCTGGTCACTCAACTCTGGTCGTTCACCCTCCCTGCTGCTATAATTAACCAAAGATTTTATCCAGACCTGTACGATAACTAGATCTTGGGTCATGTAAATTTATCGTTATAAATCCGAACGGAACAGCCTGTGCTTTTGAAAAGAAGTTTTTAAACTTAATCATGTCCATGTCCCCTGAACACCAAGTATAATAAATATTTTGCAAAGTATAATTATCTACTCCATTAAACACAATTAAGATATTGCAATTATCTCTGATCACTTTTGGAATTTGTGTGTATTTCTGAGTTAAATAAATCACGTCTGTATTTTTGTGACGGCCTCGCGAAAATATCCGAGCTGGATTTGATTGTTTATCCAGCATTACATCATCGTATACTACGAGATTATTGATACATCCATCAAGATCATCTATGGATGGAGCTTCATCGATATCGGTAATAAAATCAATAACATCATTATCTTTATCAGGACACGTCAGCGACTTTGCATTTTCATTAAAATCTTTAAGTACTTCGTAACATCGTTGATCATCTACAGATGGTGCTATTAAATATAATTTATCCCACTTGAGCCATCGCATTATCAGATTAAGTAATAATTGTGTTTTACCAGACCCAGATGGGCCAAGTATAATTGCTCTGATGGAATTTGGTAGCGCTGGTTGATGTTTGACTGGCTCTTGTTTTCGTGTCGCTGAGAAGTAAATTATATCCATATAATAAATAATATGGATTTATATTGTGTTCGATGTAGAGCACCCACCCCCATCATCAGTGGGACCAGTGGATTAACGACAATAATAACAAAAAATAACAGGCGCGCACTTACAGGCACGTGTGTGAAATGTGGTACAAAAAAAATACAAATTTATTTCATCAAAGACAGGTGGAGATATAGCTGCTTCGTTAGGTAAATTACCAGGAGCTCCATGGCAAAGTATCCTGGTAAAAAACATTTACCTGGATATAATTATTGTGGTCCTGGAACTCGTCTCGATATCCGACTCGATAACCAAGACCAACCAAAACCTGGAGAGTATCCAATAAACGCAATTGATTAAGCGTGTCACATTCATGATCTTGGGTATAAAAGTAAAGATTTACAACAACGGCACCTCGCAGATGTGAAGTTGATTCATGCATTAAATTCTATGCCTGATAAATCTCTCAGAGAGAAACTTGCAAGCTTTCTAGTAAAATCTGCAATGAAAGGTAAACTAATGCTGGAGGCTGGTAATTAATCAACTGATTATTATCATAATAATGGAATCTGTTTATTATAGTCCAAGAGGATACTGGAGAGGCAAAGCAGCAATTAGCAAACTTGCTGAAGCAGCAAAAGTCTCACGTGCTGTTGCTGCAGCATGGTTAGCACAACAGGCAATATGGCAAATTTATCTACCACCACCAAAAAAATTCAGTAGGCACATTTTGATGTCAGTACCCCTAATGAAGTTCATCAAGAAGATATTTTGTTTTTACCACATTATACCATTAGAATTGGTAGACGTCAATCGCGCACATACAAATACGCGTTAACTGGCGTTGACGTTGCAAGTAGATATAAAGAAGCAGAACCACTGTCAACAAAGACAGCAACTGAAGTTGCATCTGCGTTTGAACGAATTTGTCAACGTGGTGGTCTACGATGGCCACAGTTATTACAGGTTGATCCTGGCAAAGAATTTCTTGGTGCAGTATCATCGTTGATGAAAAAACATAACGTTAAAATCAGAGGAGGACACACTGAAATTCATCGTGATCAGGCAATCGTTGAACGATTTAATCGAACACTTGCTGAGCGGTTATTTGGATATCAATATGGAAAGGAAATATCCACTGACTTTAAGTCCGGTGAGAGATCTCGTGAATGGGTTGCAAGGTTGCCAAGTGTGATAGCTGCGTTAAATAATGAAATTACTCGTGCAACTTCTATGAAACTTTCTAATGCAATCACAAAAAATATATACCAATACAACGTAAATCTTCCTCTCAACCAGTACTAGGTAATGTGACCGTAAGTTATATGAACCTGGTGAACTTGAAGGAGGTAGAAAAAGAGCTACTGATCCTATCTGGAGTGTGACCACACATATAATTTCTAGCGTGGTAAGGTCCACAGGTAGACCTGCAATCTACAGATTAGATTCAACTGCTCCTCAGCGTGGATTTGTACGCGAACAATTACAAATAATTCCTAAAGACACACAATTACCACCGCGCTCACTTTTGTAAACTTGCACAGCGTCCAGCCCCCCGACGTCGATTACATTCAAGACAGGTCAGCATCACATTTTCGCGTGTGTGACCAAGACTACTATTAATTCTATCAACGGTGAATTGTCTTGGATTATTATTTGAATACTGCCACAGCATATTACAGTTACAACTTGCACAATGATTATTCTGTCGTTGTTTTAGTGTTATAATAAATTCAGCATCCATATCAAAGTCGCGATTATTTTTTTGTCACATTGCTTATAGCTCGCTAATTTTTTATTGATATCGACAAAGTTGTTAGTAATTTCTTCGGTTATTACGCAATCCATGATAACCCTGTGCAGTTGAAATATTCTTCTGACTCGAGACACTGCAAGATAAACTAAATTTGACCACTCAATACGATCATCGACAATCCAAATATTTGTATCAGTAATAGTTAATCCCTGTGACGAGTGAATCGTTATAGCGTATCCTAACGTCCACGGCGATTTATCCATACTCAACGTGCTCTCAACAACATCAACAACAACTAAAACAATATCATTTAGCACAAGATTTTGTATTCCACCACCAGGAATCTCAACATCAACATTCTGTCGTCGAGTATCTGCTGGGCGATAACACAATGGTACAAGTAAATTTAAAAAATTTTCTTTATCTAACGTAAATAATTGTTGTTGAAGTGTATCGCGAACTATTTTTCTACTTGCGACTATCAAATCAACAGGTCTCCATAAATTCCAAAAATCATTCATAGAAGTTTCTGGAATTACTTTACGCATTATCTCACACTGTATTTTATCTGGCTGTAGTCTTATTAACTTTTTAAACTCTTTTAGTGATTTATCAATAGCTCTATGGTCATCAGTTATTTCTTCGTAATAATCTACAAATGTTTTCAACCACTCATGTGGAGACGATCCAATGAAAGGTGGCGGTTGACCATGATCGCCACACATTATCACAGCAGTATTCTTCAATAACAGCCAATCAAGAAATATTTTTAATACCTCTAGCGACACCGTGCATATCTCGTCCCATATGATACTTTTAGGAATGTATATCTCACCCATCCGCAATGGAGTCCATGTGTCTCCGCACCATCTGAAGAAACTATGATATGTACATGATTTTACTCCTCGTTCTTTTATTTCCCTGGCGAGTTTATGTGTCGGTGTCAAAACAATCATAACAGAACAATTATTAAATAATTCAATCGCGCGTGTTGTTTTACCTGAACCACCACACCTATTAAGATAAACGGTTTTATGTCTAGCCACAGGATCACATACAGATGGTGCAGATGACAATTCTGATATCTGATTATTCTTGTAATATGTCTCCGCAATTTCAACGTTGGCAGATTCAGAATAATTAATTATATCTTCATGTTTTATTCTCCATTTGCTCCATGATGCATGATTGTTAATATGCAATTGTTTTAACGAATCCGCATATTTTTTATTTGTATAAAATGAAACTGTCGCTACTCTGACTGCATAACGAGGAAATCTGTTTATCATTGATAATAGATTTATCGAAACGTAGGCTAGCATCGTAGATCTTAAATGAGTAAACTGCGGCGACTCGCCATCAGTATAGCTAACAATTGTACCTAATTTACCTCCGTCTGATAAATAAGCATTACTTCGACTTACAAATGTGTTTTTCTCCGTTGTATCAGCAATTATAAAATCGAGTTCAGCATCGTCCATAATTAGTCTTGTACACATTCGTTTATGATCATATGATCCTCCTTGCGTAAATTTACCGATTATTTTTCTGCCGAGATCTTTTGCAAATTTCTCATCACTTTCTCTCCTGCATTCACGTGTATTATTAGTAATTTTAATAATATCATCTTCATTAAGATTAGGAAAATCTCTCCTAGCATCATTAATATTAAATATATCCGGTTCTGGCAACCAAACTTATTTCTGCACGCGGTATGATATAATTGCTTCACTCACGCTCAACGACACTAAAATTCCAGCATCATGCATGTACTGTATTAGTACTATTGGAACCCAACATTTTTCTGAAAAATGTCTTCCAAACCACGCATAAACAATCTGATGGAGATCCCCGTAAAACTCGAACGACTCTATACAGGCGAATCGGGTTAAGTCAAAATCTGGTAAGGGTCCGTTTATCGCAGCTCTGGTCATCTCGTGTGTCGGACGTCCAAATCTCTTAAAATATTCAGAACATTCTCCGTATCCAAGAAAACTTCCAGGATAACATGCTACCATATCAACTGAGATAACGTCTCTATAATCGTATTTAGTATTCCACAATCCACCATGTCCGTATTCCACAGAACTGTGTTGGACATCTTCAAGAAATTCCAATCGTGTCGGTTTCCATGAATTTTTCTCCTGAGCAGCGTGAGCAGCAACTGATGGAACAGTAAAACAGTTATTAAGTAATTGTCCAACCTTAATATCATCAGAGGTATATTTTAATGCAAGATTTTTCATTTCTTCGTGGAGAGATTCTGTACGATAAATATCACCATTAGACCGTACAAACTGATCATGAAAATCATATTCCGAACTTTGAAACAGCCAAACAGATACAGGGTAAATTTTACTGATATTTCTGATAAAATCAAATACATGACCATTATAAAATTTAACCGTTCTGTCTCGTGGAAATATTGTTACTGCCACAGTCCATGTATGAGCGTTATGATCAATAATATCTATGGAAGCTCCTCTTGATTCATATTTCGATTTGTACAAAATCTCTCCGGTTAACGTCTTCACTGTTATTGGGAATTATAATTTCTTTCCCAGCTCAGCAACGTCGCTGATAGACGCTCCGGTATCTTTAACTGCCTCTGCCCACGTATTTATTTTTTTACGTCGTAAATGTGTTAAACCGTTTCTGCTTATCGCGTTTGTGAAGTGTTCTGTAACCCGTTCAGCTACACAATTTATCCTCGTTGATGCTGTCAGCGATGACAGTTTCATAGGTTTGAGATCCCCAACGTTAGGTTTATTATTTAACGGATATATTGCGTACACAACCGTAGTCACAGGATACTTTCGTTTGCAATACGGTTTGTCAATACCAGTAAGTATTCCTGGTCTGGAATTTTTACTGAGAACAATATTATTTCCTGACTGCATGTGGACAGAATCACGCTTGTCACGGATAATCCAGGTGTCGTCGTCCGTCTTTACAATAAATTTTATTAAAATAAAATATCTCTGAACATTAAGGTAGTCAATAATCTCTCTTCCTCGTTTGTCATTCATTACTTCTACAATATTTCCAATTCTGAATGTCGACCACACATGAGCCGCACCATCGTCGCGAAATTCCTTTTTGGCTTCACGGATACGTTTAGTTATATCCTTATTCGTTAAAGCCAGATCTTGCATCGAAAAACTAAATTTATATTTCGGCAATCTGTCAAGATCAAATCTAGCTCCCGCTGAGACAGCGGAGGGTTCAATTGTGGATAATTCCTGCATTATTATAATTAAGACAAATACATATTTAAATTGAATTTTAATTACTTGTATATGATTCAAACAAAGAAGCAATGCCACTGGCTCAAACTCGGATATGCTTCTCCTTGTAACAAAACTTGCGTAAACGAATTCTGCGGTTATCATATGGAATGTGTTAGACATGGTAGTCTAGGACCAAAACCGTGTGTGCGGTGTGGTGTTGGAGTCGAGGAAAAACTCAACTGTGTGTGCAATGTGGTGGCAAAAAATACAGAGAGCTTAAACGATATTACGATAAAAAAAAAAAAAATAACACTTTAACATCGTCAAGTGAATCTCCTATAAAAACCGAAGAAGATTATCTCGCTAGATTTTCAAAATAATGATTTAAACAAATAATATTAGTATATAAATGGAGCAAAATGAGTTTGCAACGCATCCAATCATTACAAATTATGAAGCATCTCGTGATGGTGTAATTAGGCACTGTAGATTAAAAAAGCCAGTCGGTAGGGTTATTAATACTGGATATTTTGGATTTAATATTAGTGGAAATAAAAATTATTTATCACATAGGTTGATCTACGAATGTTTTTATGGGTCATTAAAGATGGACTTGTAATCGATCACATCAGTGATGATAAACTTGATAACTCGCTTGATAGCTTGCGAATTGTTACACAAAGTCAAAAATTGCAAGTCCGGAAATTCTGGTGGCGCACGATACGCAAGGGCTGTTAAATCTGTAAATACAGAGACTGGCCAAGAAATTATATTTAAATCAATTAATTCTGCTGGTAAATATTTTAACATAATACCACCTTCAGTAAAATGCGTGGCAGATAATATCACAAAATCTGCATTTTCAAAAAGGTTTGGACAAAAAATCAAATTCGAGCATATTCTTATGGTATCAGATGGTTAAGCGAGACAACTCCGTCAAGCATAACTTAGTAAATCAAGCAGTTGTCGTGCTTGTTGTACTAATGACAGCAATACATTGCGAATTTTGGTCAAAACGGAACCCACATTGCTTTGAGTAAGTATCGATATATCTTTTCTTATTGTATGTATTATTTCGTCATAAATAAATATATCGTTCATAAAAATGATATATAATTGTGTGTACACTAGTTCACAGCAAAATCCATTTGTCTTCAAAATACATGTATAACACAACAATAGAGATTTATACAGTTTGAATGCCCCATAGGACACTAATGTTTCCAAGAAGCCCATTGAATGTAGCTAATTTGTGTTACTATTACACAGAAACACATTTACTAAGAACAAGCTAATCCGATAACCTGAGTCACATTGTCTATGTTAGATTATATCGGCTAATATATCTCAACAGTGAATAAATGTATACATCAGCAAGTTATTTTTAGACATAAGTATGGCATGTATTCATGTAACTGATCGATGTTTTAGTATCCTTGGCAACGGTTGATGAATACAGACTTTTAACTCGGCAGAAATGCGGGTCTTATATCAAGATTTCTCAATTTAACAGTGTATTTTGGAAATAAATTCACATTTTACAATAATTGTGATTTTATTAAGAAATCCCCACTACAGTTTACAATAATTGTGATTTTATTCTGTATACTGTAAGTATTAGGTAACTATATAATAATTTTTGTAACATGTATATATAATGAAGTCCGGTGGCCGATTGCTAACGCGTTGGATTCTCATGCTCGAGGTCCTGGGTTCCATTCTCGTGACCGACACATTGTCGGCGAGGGCGATTTTAATGCCAAAAATTCTCTTATTTAGTGGGTCGTAGCCAGCCCTTCTACGTTTCAATAGAAAATTTGCACACTCTCCCACCATGTTACTTGGTGGGTGTTCTTTTACACTCCCTGGGTTGATTATGGGGGAGAGTGTGCAAATTTGTATTGAATTTAGAGAAGGCCCGTTGTACTGTCCTTAAGATAAGTTTATATGTAACTGTGCTGTCCTAGGATAAGTTAGTTAAGTTCTTAGAATTAAATTTATATGTAACCTCTGATCCTGCTAAGATGTCATTTGGCAACCTAGGGAGTCACATGGGGTTAAACTGTGCTGTCCTAGGATAAGTTAGTTAAGTTCTTAGAATTAAGTTTATATGTAACCTCTGATCCTGCTAGGATGTCATTTGGCAACCTAGGAGGTCACATGGGGTTGTATAAAACTGCTGTCCTAGGATAAGTTTATATGTAACCTCTGATCCTGCTAGGATGTTCTTTGACAACCTAGGGGATCACATGGGGTTGTATAAAACTGTGCTGTCTGTTTCGTCTTTCGAATTTCCTCTGATCCTGCTAGGATGTCATTTGGCAACCTAGGGGGTCACATGGGGATTAATTCAAATGCCCCTGAACTTGCTAGGATGTTGTCTGACAACCTAGGAGTTCACATGGGGTTGTGTTGTGATTATATGTTTTATAAATTTTTATTATTCAGAAATATGTTTTATCATTCTGATTTAGAAATATTTTTATTTTAAACAAACATTTATAATATAATGAATTCCGAAAATATTAATGTTATTATTTCTGCTATTAACAAATTACAACATAACGGTATAAATATATCTGATAATCTTAATCCTGAAAAAATTCTGTGTGATTTTGAATCATTAGAACAACGGAAATTAGAAAATAGATATACTTTGCCATCTGATTATAAATTCATGAAGTTTATCCAGCAGGCAATGTTACAGTCGCTGGCAACAGTTACAGATAATCAGGTAAAGCTGTTTGTACCTCTCTCACAAGCTATTGATAAAATTAAGTTAGAATTATCTCATGAATACGAACAGAAAAAGATTGTGAACTTTCGTATAAGACAGTTAAGAGAGCATTGTGAAAATGAAAGTGATAATGAAGGTGGAGTCAATGTGGTAATGGCTAAACAAAATCCCTGGCAAAATTGACAGTATACAGTTTATTTACTTATAATTATAATAATATTTATTTTATTCAGATTCTGATAATTACGATTTACCCCAGTAAAAAAAAAAAATTATTCTGATCCGAGTTGGATTCGGATATTTATTTATTTTTTTGTTTTACGATGACGCATTATGATAACGCATTATGAGCGTACATACAGATTAATACTTAAAACCTCATTTCGCAAATCCAAAATGTGTCCAGTCTGGTCAGTAAGTTTAAAATGTATCCTTGATAATAACGGATTATGTACACGTAGATAAACGGGGTTAATTGGCTCAGATACAATTAACCACCCAGGCGGAGCTTGAGGTGTGAATGAATATAATATATATCCTTGCTGGGCCTGGCTAGACTTTGAAAGATCTACTTGATAGCTGCCATCAATTACATCACATACTAGATTGACTGCGATCGTTCATGTTATATTAACAATACCCGGCGAGATATGACGGCCTCCACCATGTGGATCGTTATTATATTTAAGAATAACCGGTGGTGGGGCTATTTTTTTCCATGATTCAATTACTTCGGGATAATATTCTTCAATAAGATCAGTTAATGATTTTTTCATTTCAACGTTATTTAAATCTGGTATAATAAATGTTTTAAATTCTTCTTCTGTTATTTTATAAAATTTAAGAAACAAATCTTTTAAAATTGTATTATCTTTTTTACAAAATAAATCAGAGCATCATTGACATGTCGTAAGTCGTAAATAATTTGATTTAATTGTTTGATTGTTTCGATTATCTGATTTTTTACATCTTCACTATAAAATTGTGTTAATGATAAAAATAAATTTTTAAATTAAGTTAATGTGTTATTAAACTCCTCATTATTATGGTATTTCCATACTTTAACTGCATTATCAGCAAATTCAGTAACAGTAATATTTTTATCTTGATAAAAAAGTATATTTAATAAAAGATTGAGATCTGAAAAGGAAATATTTACCATAAAGTTCAAATTTTTGATCACTAACATTATTAAATGGTGGTAATCTTAAATATTCTGGATTTTTTATATATTTTCTTTCGCTTGTCTTAAATTCTTCTCGTTCTGGTTTTGTAAAATCGCCAGAGAACGCGTTGCGTCCCATTCCTGGTGGAACATCAGGCCATCCTAACACGGATCTGATTGAACTTTGATAAATATCTACAACATAATCAGTGGAATTTATTTCAATCGCCGCTGATAATGTTGGTTCGTAAACAGTAATTGCTATTTTGGATTCTTTTCCTGTAATAGATTTAATTCTACGTTGGAACTCATCATTAATCTGTTCTATTTGATAACTGCCCGTTGAAATTCCAACCATTTGCCACTCAGAAGCTCCATCTGGTTTATTTTTATTTGCAAATACAAGTGAATTATTTGCTGGTAGTCCACCAAACGATTTTGACCTGATATTTGGCCAGCTATGATAAACTCGTAATTGTGCTAATGCTATTTCACTTACTGGAATTGCAGTTGGAAAATTAACGCTAAATTCAGGATTGGTCGAACTTAATGATATCATTGTAGTTTTTGACGGCGTTGTATTAGTGACGATCTGTTGTAATAGTTCTAACGTTGACATTATTATTTAAAATGCTCTGTATTTAATTATTTTAATAGAACGCGTTGCGTTCCCTCGGGGACTTTTTGATCATTTATTTTTTCACCTAGATCGCTCTGCGTTCCGTGGCTAAGAGTGACTTCGTCACTAGAATCGCTAGTGATTCTGAATGCTTCATCATAAATTTTCATTATCGTAATGAACTCCTCATCGGATATTTTACCATCACTGAGATACGCCGAAAGATACGATGATAGTTTAATGCATGCAGACACCGACGTGTGCAGTTTTATTATATACTCGTGTAATTTTGTGTTTGTACATGTATCTATCTTCTTTGCGTATTTTTTTGTTGCTGCGTCTGTATCTGCGGATGGGTTTCCAAGGTATGTAATTTTATTTTGATTCATGATAATGGTACCGGTGAATAAATCACCAGCTCGCTTGATAAAATCGTTAACTGACTTACCGGAATCTTGCATTTTACCTTGATCAGCAAAAGTAACGATATTATTAATAACCGCCGTGGGAATTCTTATAAGTACATCTGACAGTTGTATATTACTTGTCTTTAATTGTCCTTGTTCATCCTGAAAAAAACAACGACTTCATTTTGATCCACACTTGTGATATTTAGTAAATCATCGACTTCACATCTGAGCTGATCAAGAGTTGCATATTTAGATAAATCGACTTGCTGCTGAGCTTTGCGAGATCTTCCATAAATATCTACCATTATATTTACTAATATCTATTTAAAATGTCTGCAGAACGCAGAGAGTTCTGGCTATGCCTGTAGTGTTCTGTGTCATTTTCGTGTACGACAGTATGAGGTGGTTTTCCTGGCGGTGCCAGTGAAATTGCATCGAGTACAGCGAGGGTTTCACGGCCACATACTTGTGGATCTGTTAATTTTTGTGTTGGTAATGTTGAATACCAGATCTTAGAACGCATCGAGTTCTTACTTTGCATAGCAGTACTTTGTACTGTGCTAACATATTTTAAAAATTCTTTTGGTGGTGCGAACCCATTCGAATCAAAATAAATTATTCCACGTGGATCAATTGCATATGCAACCCAATGAGTACGCGGGACAGGGTTTTGATCGAGATTAATAATACCAGTTTCATGTTGCATTGCAACGGTAGGTAATTGATCACGCATGAAAGCACCTCTGAAGTTTTTTATATTCAGTTGCTTAGCAGCATTAAGTAAATCAAAATTAGACATAGGAAGAATCATCGAACACCGGGGCAGTCTCAGACCTTTTCCGCACCATGAATATGGGGTCCCTGGAAGTCTTAGACCGCCCTGGGTGTTTGATGAGAGGCTTTGAATACGTTCAGTTTGTTTATAGCTTGTTTTTGGTTTGTTTTGCTTCTACGATGTGACCAGAAAATTGTACAACTTACTGATCGGATGTATTGTCCACTTTGGTAGTGATGTGTGTGTATATATATATATATATATATATATATATATATATATATATATATATATATATATATATATATATATATATATATATATATATATATATATATATATATATAAACAGACTTTCAGGCCGATTCAAAAGAATAAAAGTACCTGTATTATTGAAGCAGAAACTGGTTAATAAATCTGAAATATTATTTACGTTACTGCATTTTTGTGAGAAAATATAAATAAACAAGTATTTGTGAGTAGTACTGCACGATCTTGGGAGTTCAGTATTAGTCCGAATAAAACGGATAACTAGAAGAAACAAAGTAATTGAATTAATGCTGTACTACAAAATAAATACACATCCGTAGATTCATCAATACATAGTAATAATATTGATGCGCACATATCACCGCCCAGCGACCTTTGAACTTCTTCGCGCGCTCGACAATAGTTTTAAAAATCTTAACTGATTATAGTCTTAAACCTACCGTTACGTTACAAATTTAGCAAGAAAAACAACTTTATTTGACAGTTTATCTGAATTATTGTCCTTCATTCACTTTTCTATGCTTGCATGCTCTGTTTAAATAACCATGCATGTTATACTAATTTAAATCGATTAACATCAGAAAAACAATATGAATTACTCATCACATCTCCTACGCATCATCTTTGACCGCCTGTGCTGAAATTGCCTCGCTTCTCATGAATATACATAAACATGCTAAATTACCTGAACTTTTTACGCCTTGTAGTTTTTACTGTATCGTAACGAGTACTATATGTTTAGATGCTGCTGCTGAATTGTCGTAAAGATTTCTGGAGCTGTATTGTTGCTTGAAATAACGCAAGTAAAGAACAACAGCAGCAATTGTAACTTTGGTAACAAACTGAACATATTTAAATCACAGGATTCGCAGACAGGTTCTTTCCTAGAAAATGCCCACATGAAAAATCAACCAAGCAGTTTATCAACATGAGTGTCCTTGTTGCGAATCGCCGTGATGGTCGCAATTACTCTATAATAAGACACACATATCATCCTATCTAATGCAGGGAAACAACATATATTAAAGAAATCAAATCTGGCTGTGGTCGTACAGTGTTTTCAATATTTGGCTTATACTGGCGGAATTTCAATAACTTTAATATCTAACATAAAATTACCCATATATGCTTGCTTTGGGTACTGTTAGAAAAGAACATGAATGGATTTGCGTCTTTCTTCGGAGTTAGAGAATTAACTTAGATATCTAATCTGATCTCTCTTCTTGAAATGCCATAAGGAACATATCGAGATGAAATTCGTTTGCAACATAATTGATAAGAAAGGATGAACAGTTGACTGTTTCAGCATCTTCATTTTAAATTCTCTTGTTGATGAGAATCCATAGAAGGCGTTGCTGGAATAGATTTGGTTCGTTACACGCTACAATTCCTTCTTTATGTTAGCAAAGGATTTATGATTTTTACCATGAACCAGAAAAGCTTGTACGTTCACGAATACAAATTTAGCGCAGACTGGATGGGTTCATGCATACAGATTGAGCGTACTATGCATCGGATTACATGCTGTTTTTTGTAGATTGCAAAGTGATTTCATGTATCTGTAGGACCGAATGAGAAACAAACGCTTTGCACTCCCTAATTCAAAATACAATTGGGATGTTCCAATCGAGTGGTATATCTTTGATACAGCGTACATACTGTACATATGTTTTATTAATATCACATACAAATACATATATTTGCCTTTTACACGGAGTTAAGGTTTACATCATGCATCTGTGCATTAATCGAGTGAATGAACTCCTCACATCCCCGAGTGTGTCCGCAACAAAATGTAGTTCTATGCCTTTTGTGGCCACTCACAATCACCTTTGCGTATTGATAAGTTGATTGTTTTCTTTTTTTAGTTTCCATTTTTCTTCTTATTGATTAAATCAATGTAATATACACTTATGATTTAAACATGAAAGATGGTTTTAATAATAACAGTAGAGCACTACAAACATTTGATTAGCTACGCCATTCACATGAACGCTAATCCATTCACCTACCGGCTCTTGGAAATTAATGTGGAATAGACACTAAGCGTAATGACTAATCAACAAGAGGTAATTAAAATATTTTAATACATTTGCAGTTGATCTAAGTTATTATTCTGCTTTGGTAACAGTACCACAGACCATAAACTCCCTCTCTCTCTCAGTGGGAAGACACAAACGAAAATTCTCTACGTTCCATAAATTTTAGCCCGTATCTTGCTACGATGGTCCAGAGAGAGAGAGAGAGAGAGAGAGAGAGAGAGAGAGAGAGAGAGAGAGAGAGAGAGAGAGGGGGGGGACAGACAAACAGATAGACAGACAGACAGAGATGGGGAGAGAGAGGCCTTTGGATATTTTCATATTTAATTAATAATAATCGAGTTTTGGAACATTATATCATATTTAAGTAACAACAACAAAAACAAAACATTAAATACATCACAGTATGTGCATCACGTAACCGAGGAACTTACTGTATAATGTCGACACGGTTTGCAACTTTTTTTATTGATAAACACTGTACATAACTCCTAAGAAAAGTGCACACGTATTGTTACGACGAACTATGTTCTTGTAGGTTACTTAGTATAATTTCTATTTTAAGGTTTTAATCTTGCCCAAATTCGTTTCTCTCTCACTCCACATTTCAGCGTAGTTTGTCCTTTATGCAAGAGAGGGGAGGATCAAACAAATCTGAAAGAATTGTGATGAAAAGGTATACCATACTAAATTCATTTAGAAAACTAGGATTATTAATACTTGTTATCGTTATTTGCATACATCACTAATGACGAATGTGTGGAAATTGATCATTGATCTAGAATCAACTGCAGACGGTGGCAAGAATGTCGTATTATTGATATATCAATAGCCAGAATTTTATGTAATTAAAGACGTTGACAAATGGCTACCATACTTACTTGAAAAAGAAAATTTTTAAAATTATGCAAGCACTATTGGGTAACTGACTCTTTGACAAAATTGGAAGACGTAAAGGGAGGAAATGCCTAGAATGACCAGTTTGGTCCTTTTTGTACACAATATTTGCATATGTGTTATTTTGTAGTTTGACTTTTTTCCTCTATCAGCTATCAACAGTAGCAGTGCAGTACAAGACATTCACATCAACTTCTCTGAATATAACTGCAATAATTATTTCAGTAATTTCATTTCATTTACTATCAAATTAAACTTAAATTTGAATGCTTAAATGCAGTACATATGCACTCTTTGAAAGCTCTACTGAGTTTTGTTTCATCGAGATGTTATCACAAATTATTTATAAACATCAATTTACTGTCTCTTCTCCGTGTCGTCCGTGATTAATAAACATTTTTACGTCATGCATGGTTCATTTCCTTCCTTTTCACCAATGTGCCGTAGTTTCCCATCTGGCATATTGTTAAACTTCATCTTTCATAAACCAAAGTTTGGTTATTCTTCTCACACTGCTTTCTAGGTATTAGGCATATCTGTGTCCATTGAAGTCGATTTCCTTTGACTCACAATGTTAATGCGCTGATGCTTTTCATTTGCCACATTTTTAAAGTGCATTATCTTTTCAAAGCTCAAAACTTTATTACTGTTAATAATGCTGCTGATGCAAGTGCTTCAACTAGAGTACTGACCTGTAATATATATTGAGTGCCATTGTTTCCCTAACTTACCATTGGTAAACTTTTAATTTTCTGGTTTCATTTTGAGTTCTCTACTTCCTTCAGACATTATAATCTGCATATTATTTGATATTTTTCCACGCAAATTCCTTTTATATGAGTAATTTTGAAAAATATGCATTATTTCCATTTTCGAAACGATCATTAATTTTGGTGTTCTGGAAAAATTGTCTTCATTCATCAAATACGTTTCCTTTTCCGCCTGTCTTTCTTTGAAGGTTTCTCTAAAAGCGTAGTGTATGTCGACTCCCCTTTTTTTGGATTTTGCCTTGTTACCTCTTGTCCCATCTATCACTATCAAAATGTATTTATATCCATCACTGCCTCTTGCCATTTGCTTGCAATGTAATAAAAATGCTTGTATGATGCTTGAAATCGACACACTTTATTATTTATATGCAATTTGGAACCACAATTAGTTTTGGCGACACATTTGTAGTACCAAGACATGAAGGCAAATATAATTTCTTCCGTGATACTGAGGTTGTTGCTTTCGTGTTAAAGTCATGACATATTTTTATTACCTCTATGAAAACTGTTGAATCTATCACAGTATACTTAGTCAATAATCAAAAGATTAGAATATTATCTAGTAATGTGACAAGTGCAATAACTCAGGTTAATGACGCGTTTTATTTCTGTGTTTATGAAGTCTGTCAGTTCATGACAATAACCACGCTTACTATTCGTTCATCGTCAATATTCAAAAGAGGGTCTGATAAAGGTTAAAATATATTATTTCCATAACATTGCAAATATACACAACCCAAATCTATTTGCTTTGATGCTCCATCCTTTCAGCTTCTACTAAAAATGATTATCGAGCTGGATTGTAAAGAACACAATACATAGCAAATATTTCCCTATGATTATAAAATGAAAAGACAGATCATTATTAATGGAATCAAACGTCTTTGCTTGAATATGGGTCAAAGATATTATATTTTATTTGGAAATTTATAATATTGTTGACAACTTAGAATGTTTAGTAAATAAACGGATCTACACCCTAGCTCTATTAGTGTGTCTTTGATTTTTATAATATTGTTTACGATGATTCGTCCTACAGTAATATCTCAAATGGAATTTCAAGGTGCTAATTAATACGTCTTCAAACATTTATAATATGGAAGTGTTTTGAATTCATTCGAGGACCTTTTGGATTATATTGTGCTAAATCATGACTGGTAACAAACCGGTACATTCCAGATAATTGGTATATTAGCAAATTTGAGATTACAAGCTCATAAGCCTATTTAATACTGCAATTTATTTTGATCACCATAAGACATTCTTTCGAAACTCTATAGTTTGGAATTGTGATCGAACTTGTGGGACTATTTGGGATTAATTCACAATACTGTAAGGTCTTTAAAACTTTTACTTTTTATTCTATCGAAAGCATTTTTGTTATAGTTTACAAAACTTATTGTTTATTTTTTTTTTAAAATTCTGCTCCTTGATTTAATACATTACTGATGTAATAATAATTTATAAAGGTGGCACTATATCTGGTGGATGATGAACCAGTAAATACCCCGCAAAACTGACTGACCCATGCGAAGTAAATGACACATTTTTGCACATATCCAGCCGAGGTTCAAACCCCTGGTGCACAGATTTCATATGTTAGTAAATTGCAAAAGATCGTCAAGGGTCACTCAGCAGCCCATTGCCATACATTAACAGATACCATGATGGCTCTGAAATGCTATAATCGCAAAAGCATCCTTTGTCATATTGCTGTCGTATATGTGGTTTAAACGAGTAAGTCACGTTATTCGAGTAGCTTAACATAGTGTGCGGACGAACCCTCCAGTCATCACATAACGGCTGTATGTGTAACCTTATTTAACATGTGTTTAAACTCTCCGAGCATCACATATAACGATTATAGGAGTAACCTAATATAATACACGTACAAGAGTACCCTAACTTAATGTGCGTATGAACTCTCCATTCATCACATAACGGTTATCTGTGCAACCTAACTTAATATGCGTATGAAGTCTCCATTCATCATATGTAACGGTTATATCGCATATAAGGCATCTAGATATGAATATATTAGTTCCTTTTCTTTGTTTCTCTTTTATTGGAACTACTTTCCTTCTTTCCAAGCTTGTTACTGTCAATAAACTATACAATACAATGATTCATAGAATATAAAGCCTTTTAGTTTCTTTCCTTTCAATAAATTTAACACTTTGATATGATTTGTATAGATTTGTTAATCTGATGACGAGGATACCCAAGGTAGTCAGTGAGAAAGCTAGTCTGATGACGATCGTCCCCAAGCTAACTCTAAATGTCGTCCGTTATTGTCGGTAAAGATGGGAGCAGAGCTTGACTGAGGTATGTTCTTAAGTCCAACAGTTGTTCTGCCTGAAAATGTCTAAAACCTATTGCAAATGTTACAAAAGGAAAGAAAACCAAAGTTCGATCTTAGAGGAGTAGTTTATTGCTCAAAAGACATGTTCCCAATAAAAGGATTGGATAGGAAATAGTTCAGTGAAAAGTCTTTAAAGGAACAAAAACTTTTGTATACCATTTAAATGCATGATGACTCAGATCTAATTGTTTTTATCTAAGCGTTATATCTGATGAATGGAAAGCTCATGCACATGTTATGCTAGGTTGCTCCTACAACCCATATATGTGATGAATTTAGAGTTCATACGCAAGTTCATTCATACAGCTGTTTTCGCTCGTGTAAAACGCGCATCCGACAGCAAAAGCAATGACAAAGATTTGCTTTGCAAGGTTATGTTTTTTTTTTCAATTATACCATTTTCTTCTAGAAACGCATAGCATGATGTGTACATTTTTAACTAAGCGTGCTAAGGCCATACATGAAAACTAGTCATAGTGACTCAACTTTTAAGTTTGTATGTTTTTATTTGTACATTTCCTCCAACCAGCTATTTCGGGTCTTGTTGTTTAAAGTAAAACAAAGGGGATTTTGATCATTGGAAGGCATGTATTTTAGAAACAAACTATGTGCATTCACTTGTACTTTGTCATATGCTAGTTTATAACAGGAGCTAGATGCAAACGCTTATTTGTATTACATTTGAGTCTGTTTTGCGAAAACTTCCAGACCTTCATTTCAGTAACCGTTATTCTCTCTTTGCAATGCAAAATGTGTCTAAGACGCTTGGTTTGATATGTTTTCTTTTCCTGGTTTAGATACGTGTGATACACATTATTCTGTAAAGAGAAGTGGAAAGGCAATTTAGAATTACGATACAGTGGCAAATTTATCTCAGAGCGACCGTAAAAAAGGAAGAGTGAAAAACTTCGCCGACAAATAAAGAAAATAATGAGATAATAACTTTTATGTCCACTAATCCTCCAAAATTATTATATTTACTGCTTTTGGAGATACCTGATTATCATATGCCTAATTCCCCTTTGCTGTTCTTGCTTCCACTATGTGTATACAATATGATGATGATTCAGTTGTCAAATAAGGACACTACCCATGCTATTTTTCTTCCAAGGAATGCCATACAATCTTTTAACGTAAGGAAAACCGCATATTTCAAATGCGTTAGGTCATGAGCACAACATATTTCTGAACTATACTCAAAGTAAATCTTATATGCAAGTAAAAGATGCATGCATACTATATTTAGATTGAGACATACATTGTCGAACTTCCGTACGCTGAAGGTTTTTATCATAAATCTTATAGATAATTAATCAAATAGTTTTGAATCTGAAAATTGTTTTGAATCTTTTATCACATACACAGGCACACTTAGGATAGATACACATTTAGACATACACACAGAAATTTGCATATGCAAAGAACATGACCTATAAAATAGTTTCGTTTATCAGAATGTAACAAAGAATTTCATGGGCTAAAAAATAAAAACTGAGTTTCCAAAGATAACTTCATGCAAGAAGCTGTATCAATATTACTACAAGAAAACGAATCTCCCGAAATGAACAAGTATATATGATTACAATAGAGATTTCTAAAACAACATAATTTAATTTTGTATAGTTATTTTAAAATGTCTAATGCTCATGAATATATGATTCTTCACTTTGTGAGAGTCAATAGGCTAATTGATAAGCCAAGTGTTTAGTCGCTCATCATTTTTATGTATATCTTTCTCCTTTTTAATGTAATATCGAACATAAATAAATAACGTAATAACTAATATAACTACAAATCATTTCCCATCAAGGATTTATGTGCAAATTTCAAATTTAAAATGTTAAAGGTATTAGCAAAGCTTATATATGTAGTCAATAAACAATCCCGGCGTATATACGTTTGAATTTTCTCAGTCATTGTGACATTTCTGGTTGATGGACTACTGTACATTTTTCATTCATGGTTTTTTTTTCAGTCTATCAGCAAATCCGGCTTATGAACTTGAGTACTTTTTCAGTCAATCAGCCATTCCGGCTTCTTTATTTGAGCCTTAATTCGGATTGAAAATATTTGTACATACTTTCTACATGTGATTGAAATCCATTATGGATGCCCTTCTTTCACTATACTTTTCTTATGAATGACTGCACATCAGTCGTACAAATGTGGTCTACATGCTGATCATGCACTAAAGTGCGAAGTAGTAAACAAGTATGTAATTCGCAGACGAAGAAACTGGCTGGAAAATTGTTTGCTTATGTCAACAGTCTATACAGATTCCTTTGATAAATAATTTTACAGTTCTCCTTTCCTGTATCATTCGACTAGAAAACCACCATGAAAATAAAACATGACTGCTACTAGTAACTGAACTGGCCACATAAACGTCCAATAAAGAATCTGTTATCGAGGAATCACTAAAGCATTTTAATGTGGATACTCTGTAAATGACTTTTAATCTCCGCTATAGATACATCGGCGTGTTCTTGTATCACATGTGAAGTGGATCATGATTATGAAAATAACCATGACCACTACTATGTTAAGGAGAAAATGACTGCCCGTTGTTCGATTGTGTCTTGTGTGGACAGGGTCCATCGTTCTGGTCATTCTTCCACCATCCTTCGTTAGAAAGTGTTTGGAGCCACGGTCATAAAAACGAGTGCTCCATGCTGTTCACGTAATGCAGCTAGCATGAAAATTCTATACTATTGCTTCCTGACGATAACTATCAAAATATAATATATGATTAATTAATACAGAATTATGCTATACCACACATTTGTTAAGATGTACATCTAAAAATTGCAGTTTTTGTAAGATATACAGGGATTCGGTAGCACACACCGGCTTGTGCAAGCTATTACGGTTTCTTGTGTTTCGTTGGGACAATTATATAAAAAGAGTATGTATGTATGTATGCACGTATGTATCTCTCTACCTACCTACCTTCCTACCTATGTATCTATTTACCTTCCTACCTACCTATTTACCTACCTACCTATTTATCTGTCTATCTATCTACCTACCAATTTATCTATCTATCTATCTACCTACCAATTTATCTATCTATCTATCTACCTACCTACCAATTTATCTATCTATTTATTTACCTATCTATCTATGTATTTATCTATCTACCTATTTACCTATCTATCTATCTACCTATCTATTTACCTATCTACCTACCTACATTACATACCTACCTACCTACCTACCTACCTACCTACCTACCTACCTACCTACATACATATACTCTTCATGAAACATTGAAAGAAAGCACCATAATTACCACACTTAATTTTCGATAAAAAATGAAAGATAAAAACTTAGTTTAGAAAGTTACTAATGTACATGATATTGTCAGTTCCTCGTTATCGTGGATAAAGGCACCAGAAGGGTATGCCTCATTAATTTCTAACTGCTTTAACACTTAATACAGTCAATATCCAAAACATTCTTGTATGTCGCATTGTCCTAACATTGGTAATGATATTCATATTACTGATGAGACGGTTTTAATTAATAATTTGACTGTCGCAATTATGTTTCAAGTATTATGCATTTTTGCGATTTTGCATTTGGAAAAAATAAAGTAGCAGACAATAATACATCCAGATAAATATAGCGTCAATATCATCTAGCCTGTGTGTGATGGCTCAGGCATGACGTTTTGGAAATCAAAAAAAGAAAATGAGGTGAATGAGTTCTCATTGTATTTGTGTTCTCCTTGTTAGCAAAGCAAGAATAAATTAGAGTAAAGCATTTTATTAAAGCCTTTAGATTTGTAATGGTTTGTTCAGTAAGTAATATCAAAGGGTTATTGGATGTAATGATGTGCGTCATTGTACGGAACAGCGCGTTTATTGTGGCGTACTAAATTTCTAGTATTCCATCCCAATAATACTAATTATATATATATATA